>JAUUDZ010219065.1:0-30113 GCA_032361705.1 Panulirus versicolor | reverse complement strand
GCAGCACATCACTCATGATTGTACATGAAGCAGCACATCACTCATGATGGTACATGAAGCAGCACATCACTCATGATAGCACATGAAGCAGCAAATCACTCATGATGGTACATGAAGCAGCGCATCACTCAAGATGGTACATGATCCAGCACATCACATATCATGGTACATGAAGCAGCACATCAATTATCATGGTACAAGAAGCAGCACATCAATCATGATGGTACATGAAGCAGCACATCATTCAGGATGGCACGTGAAGCAGCATATCACTCATGATGGTAAATGGAGCAAAACATCACTCATGATGGTACATAAAGCAGCACATCACTAATGATGGTATATGAAACAATAAATCACTCATGATGGCACGTGAAACACAACATCACTGATGACGCCATGTGAAATAGCAAATCGTTCATAATGGTACACGAAGCGGCACATCACTCATGATGGCACATGAAGCAGCACATTACTCATGAGGGTACATGAAGCAGCACATCGCTCATTATGGCTTTGAAGCAGCACATCACTCATGATGATACATGAAGCAGCACATCACTCATGATAGCACGTGAAGCTGCTCATTACTCATGATGGCACGTGAAGCAGCACATCACTGATGATGGTACATGAAACACCACATCACTCATAATGGCATGTTAAGCAGCACATCACTCATGATGGTACATGAAGAAGCACATCACTCATAATGGTACATGAAGCAGCACATCACTCATGATGACACGTAAAGCAGCAAATCACTCATCCTCGCACGTAAAGCAGCACATCACTCACGATGGTACAAGAAGCAACACATCACTCATGATGCCACATGAAGCAGCACATAACTAATGATGGTACATGAAGCAGTACATCACTCATGATGGCGCGTGAGGCAACACATCACCCATGACAGGACTTGAAACAGCAAATCACTCATGATGGTACATAAAGCAGCACATCAACCATGATGATACATGCAGCAAAACGTCACTCATGATGGCACATGAGGAAGCAAATCACACATAATGGCACAGAAAGCACAATATCACTCATGATGGCACATGAAGCAACACATCACTCGTGATGGTACATGAGGCAGATCATCACACATGATGGTACATGAAGCAGCATATCACTCATTATGGCACATAAAACAGCACATCACTCAAGTTGTCACATGAAGCAGCACATTAATCATGATGTTACATGAAGCACTACATCACTCAAGATGGCAAATGATGCAGCACATCGCTCATGATGGCCAAGAAGACGCACATCACTCATGATAGCCCTTCAAGCAGCACATCAATCATGATGGCACGTAAAGCAGCACATCACTCATGATGGTTTATGAAGAAGCACATTACTCATGATGGCAAATGAAGCGGCACATTACTCATAATGGCACGTGAAGGAGTACATCACTCATAATGGCACGTGAAGCAGCACATCACTCATGATGGTACATGAAGAACACATCACTCATGATGGTACATGAAGCAGCACATCACTCATGATGGTATATCAAGTAACACATCATTCATGATGGTACATGAAACAGCACATCACTGATGATGGCACTTGAAACAGAACATCATTCATGATAGTACATGAAGCAGCACATCACTCATGATAGCACGTGAAGCAGCACATCACTCATTATGGCACGTGAAGCAGCACATCACTCATGATGTTACATGAAGCAGCACATCACTCATTATGGCAAATGAAGCAGCACATCACTCATGATGGCAGGTGAAGCAGCACATCACTCATGATGGTACATGAGGCAGCACATCACTCATGATGTTACATGAAGCAGCACATAATTCATTATCGTACATGAAGCAGTACATCACTCATGAAGGTACATGAAGCAGCATATCACTCATGATGGGACATGAAGCAATACATCACTCATGATGGCACTTGAAGCAGCACATCACTCATAATGACACTTGAACCAGCACATCGCTCATGATGGTACATGAAGCATCACATCACTCATGATGGTACCTGAAGTAGCACATCACTCATGATGGTACATGAAGCAGGACATCTCTTTTGATGGCACATGAAGCAGAACATCACTCATGATGGCTCATGAAGCAGCAAATCACTCATGATGGCACGTGAAGCAGCACATCACTCATGATGGCACGTAAACAGCACATCACTCATGATGGTACATGGAGCAGCACATCACTCGTGATGGCACATGCAGCAGCACATCACTCATGATGGCACGTGAAGCAGCACATCACTCATGATGGTACATGAAGCCAAACATCACTCATGATGTCACGAGAATCAGCACATCACTCATGATGGTACATGAAGCAGTACATCACACATGATGGTACATGAAGCAGCATATCACTCATGATGTTACATGTACCAGTACATCATTCATGATGGTACATGAAGCAGCCCATCTCTCTCTATGGTACATGAAGAAGTACATCACTCATGATGGCACTTGAAGCAGCACATCTTTCATGATGGCACGTGAAGCAGCACATCGCTCATGATGGTATATTAAGCAGTACATCACTCATGATGGCACATGAAGCAGCACATCACTCATGATGGTACATGTAGCAGTACATCATTCATGATGGTACATGAGGCAGCCAATCACTCACTATGGTACAAGAAACAGTACATCACTCATGATGGCATTTGAAGCAGCACATCTCTCATGATGGCACGTGAAACAGCACACCGCTCATGATGATATATGAAGCAGCACATCACTCGTAATGGTACATAAAGCAGCACATCACCCATGATGGCACATGAAACAGCACATCACTCATGATGGTACATGAAGCAGCACATCACTCATGATGGTATATGAAGGAGCACATCACTCATGATGGTACATGAAACAGCACATCACTAAAGATGGTACATGAAGCAGCACATCACTCATAATGGCCCGTGAAGCAGCACATCACTTATGATGGCACGTTAAGCAGCAGATCACTCATGATGTTACATGAAGCAGCACATAACTCATGATGGCGCGTGAAGCAACAAATCACTCATGATGGCAAATGAAGCAGCATATCACTCATGATAACAGGTGAAGCACCACATCACTCATGATGGTACATGAAGCAGCACATCACTCATGATCGTACATGAATTAGCACATCATTCATGATAGTACATGAAGCAATACATCCATCACTCATGATGGTATAGGAAGCTGCACATCACCTATGATGGTATAGGAAACAGTACATCACTCATGATGGCAAGTGAAGCAGCACATCATCCATGATGTCATGTGAAGTAGCACATTCATCATCATGGTACTAGAAGCAGCACATCATTCATGATTGCACATGAAGCAGCACATCACTCATGATGGTACATGATCCAGCACATCGCACATGATGGCTTTGAAGCAGCACATCACACATGATGGTACATAAAGCAGCACATCACTCATGATAGCACGTGAAGCTGCACATCATTGATGATGGCACGTGAAGCAGCACATCACTCATTATAGTACATGAAACAGCACATCATTCATGATTGCACGTGAAGCAACAAATTGCTCATGATGGTGCAAGAAGCAGCACATCACTCGTGATGACACGTGAAGCAGCACATCACTCATGATCGCACGTGAAGCAACACATCACTCATGATGGCACAAGAAGAAGCACGTCACTCATGATGGCACATGAAGCACTACATCGCTCATGATGGTACATGAAATACATCACTCATGATGGCACATAAAGCAGCATATCACTCATGATGGCACTAGAAGCACCACATCACTTATGATGGTACAAGAAGCAGCACATCAATCATGATAGTACAGGAAGCAGCACATCATTCATGATGAAACGTGAAGGAGCACATCACTCATGATTGTACAAGAAGGACCACATCACTCATGATGGTACATGAATCAGCACATTACTTATGATGGTACATGAAGCAGCACATCACTCATGATGGTACATGAAGCACAACATCACTCATGATGATACATGAAGCAGCTCAACACTCATGATGGTACATGAAGCAGCACATCACTCATGGTGGCAAATAAAGCAGAACATCACTCATGATGGTACATGAAGCAGCTCATCACTCACGATGGTACATGAAGCAGCACATCACTCATGATGGTACATGAAGCAGCACATCACTCACGATGGCACGTGAAACATCACATCACTCATGATGGTACACAAAGCAGCAAATCACTCATGATGATACATGAAGGAACACATCACTCATGATGGTATATGGAGCAGTACATCACTCATGATGGCACTTGAAGCAGCATTTCGTTCATGATGGCACAAGAAGAAGCACATCACTCATGAAAGTACATGAAGCAGCACTTCATTCATGATGGCTTGTGAAGCAGCACATCACTCATGATTGTATATGAAGCAGCAGATCACTTATGATGGTACATGAAGCAGCATATCACTCATGATATTATATGAAACACCACATCACTTATGATGGCATATAAAGCAGCACATCACTAATGATGGCACATAAAGCAGCACATCACTCATGATGGTACAAGAAGCAGCACATCACTCATGAGTGTACATGAAGCAGCCCATCACTCATGATGGCATTGAGGCACCACATTACGCATGATGGCACATGAAGCAGAACATCACTCATAATGGCATATGAAGCTGCATATCACTCATGATGGTACATGAAGCAGCACATCACTCATGATGGCACATGAAACAGCACAACGCTCATGATGGTACATCAAGCAGCACATATCTCGTGATGACAAATGAACCAACACATCACTAATGATGACACATGAAGCAGCACATTACCTATGATGGCACGTGAAGCAGCACATCACTCATGATGGCATTTGAAGCAGTACATCACCCATGATGGTACAAGAAGCAGCACTTAACTCATAATGGTACATAAAGCAGCAAGTCACTCATGTTGGTACATAAAGCAGCACATCACTGATGATAGTACATGAAGTAGCACATCACTCATAATTGTATATGAAGCAGCACATCACTCATGATTGTACTTGAAGAAGCACATCACTCATGATGGTACATGAAGCAGCATATCACTCACGATGGCACGTGAAGCATCACGTCACTTATGATGGTACATGAAGAAGCACATCACTCTGATGGTACATGAAACAGCAAATCACTCATGATGACATATGAAGCAGCAAATCACTGATGATGACATATGAAGCAGAACATCACTCATGATGGTAGATGAAGCAGGACTTCACTCATCATAGCAGATGAAGCACCACATATTCATGATGTCAAATGAAGCAGCACATCACTCACGATGGCACGTGAAGGAGCATAGCACTCCCGATGGCACATGAAGCAGCATATCACTCATGATGGCACATGAAGCAGCACAACACTCATGATGTTACATGAAGCAGCACATCACTCATGATGGCACATGAAGCAGCACAATACTCATGATGGTATATGAAGAAGCACATCACTTCTGATGGTACCTGAAGCAGCACATAACTCATGATGACACGTGAAGCAGCATATCACTCATAATGGTAAATGAAACAGCACATCACTCATGATGACACATGAAACAGCCCATCACTCATGATGACACATGGAGCAGCACATCACTCATGATGGCACATGAAGCAGCACATCACTCATGATTGCACATGAAGCAGCACATCACTCATGATCGTATATGAAGCAGCATATAACTCATGATGGGATATGAAGCAGCACATCACTCATGATTGTACATGAAGCAGCACATCACTCATGATGGTACATGAAGCAGCACATCACTCATGATGGTATATTAAGCAGCACATCACTCATGTTGGTACAGAAACAGCATATCACTCATGATGGCACGTGAGGCAGCACATCACTCATGATGGTACGTGAAGAAGCACATTACTCATGATGGCACTTGAAGGAGCACATCATTCATGATGGCACGTGAAGTAGCACATCACTCATGATGGCACTTGATCAGCACATCACTCATGATGGTAAATGAAGCTCCACATCACTCTTGATGGCACATGAAGCACTACATCACTCACGTGGTAGGTGAAGCATCACATCACTCATGATGGCACATGATGCAGCACATCACTCATGATGGCACATGAAGCAACACGTCACTAATGATCGCATATCCAGCAGCATATCACTCATGATGGCACATGAAGCAGCACATCACTAATGATGCTACATGAAGCAGCACATCACTCATGGTGGCACAAGAAGCCACACATCACTCACGATGGCACATGAAGCAGCAAATAACTCATGATGGTACATAAAGCAGCATATCACTCATAATGGCACGTGAAGCAGCACATCACACACGATGGTATGTGAAGCAGCACCTCACTCATGATGGCACATAAAGCAGCACATCACTCGAGATTGTACATGAAGCAGCACATCACTCATGATTGTATATGAACCAGCACATCATTCATCATGGTACATGAAGTAGCACATCACTCATGATGGGACGTGAAGCAGCATATCATTCATAATGTTACATGAAGTAGAGCATCACACATAATGGCACCTGAAGCAGCACATTACACATGATGTCACGTGAAGTAGCACATCACTCATGATGGCACGTGAGCAGCACATCACCCATGATGGTAAATGAAGCAGCACATAACTCATTATGATACCTGAAGCAACACATCACTCATGATGGAAGGGGAAGGAGCACCTCACTCATGATGGTACATTAATCAGCATATCATTCATGATGGCACATGAAGAAGCCCATCAATCGTGATGGTACATGAAGCAGCACATCACTAATGATGGCACATGAAGCAGCACATCACTCCTAATGGCACGTGAAGCAGCACATCACTCATGATGGCAAATAAAGCAGCACATCATTAATGATGGTACATGAAGTAGCACATAACTCATATTGGTACATAAAGCAGCACAACACTCATGATGGTACATAAAGCAGCAAGTCACTGATGATTACACATGAAATAGCACATCACTCATGATGGTATAAAAACAGCACAATACTCATGATGGCACATGAAGCAGCACCTCACTCATGATTGGACATGAAGCAGCACATCACTCATGATGGCACATGAGCAGCACAACACTCATGGTGGGAAATGAAGCAGCAAATCACTCATAATGGCACATGAAGCAACACATCACTCATGAAGGTACTTGAAGCACCACGTCACTCATGATAGCACGTGAAGCATCACATCATTTATGATGGCTCATGAAACAGCATATCACTCATTATAGCAAGACAAACAGCACATCACTAAAGATGGCACGTGAAGCAGCATATCACTCATGATAGCACATTAAGCAGCACATCACTCATGATGGCATATGATGCGATACATCACTGGTGATGGCACATGAAGCATCACATCACTCATGATGGCACATGAAGCAGCACATCACTCATCATGGCAAATTAAGCAGAACATCACTCGTGATGGTACATGATGCAGCACATCACTCAAAATGCAAATAAAGAAACACATCACTCAGGTTGGTACATGAGGCAGCACATCATTCATAATGGCACGTGAAGCAGCACATCACCCATGATGAAACATGAAGAAGCACATCACTCATGGTGGTACATGAGGCAGCACATCACTCATAATGGTACATAGGGCAGCACAGCACTAATGATGGCACATGAAGCAGCAGATCACTAATGTGGGTACATGAAGCAGCAGATCACTCATTATGGCACGTGAAGAAGCATATCACTCATAATGGTAAGTGAAGAAGCACATCACTCATGATGGTACATAAAGCAGCACATCACTCATGATGGCATATGAAGCAGCACATCACTCATGATGGTACATGAAGCAGCATATCACTCATGATGGTACATGAAGCAGCACATCACTCATGATGGTACATGAAGCAGCACATCACTCATGATGGTATATGAAGCAGTACATCACTCATGATGGTACATGAAGCAGCATGTCACTCATGATAGCTTGTGAAGCCGCACATCACTCACGATGGCACATGAAACAGCACAACACTCATGATGGTAAATGAAGCACCAAATCACTCATAATGGCACAAGAAGCAACAAATCACTTATGATGGCGAATGAAGAAGCACATCACTCATGATGGCACATGAAGCATCACATCACTGATTATGGCTCATGAAGCAGAATACCACTCATGATGGCACATAAAGCATCACATCACTCAAGATGGCACGTGAAGCAGCACATCACTCATGATGGCACATGAAGGAGCACATCACTCATTATGGCATATTAAACAGCACATCACTCATGTTGGGACATGAAACAGCACATCACTCATGATGACACATGAAGCAGGCCATCACTCATAATTGCACATGAAGCAGAACATCACTCTTGATGGTATATGAAGCAGCACATCATTCATGATGGCATATGACGCAGCACATCATTCATGATGGGACATGAAGAAGCACATCACTTATGATGGTACATAAAGCAGCACATCACTCATGATGGTAAATGAAGCAGCAAAACACTCAAATAGTACATAAAGCAGCACATCACTCATGATACTACATTAAGTAGCACATCACTCATGATGGCACGTGAAGCAGCATATCACTCTTGATGGCACATGAAACAGCACATCACTCATGATGGTATATGAAGCAGCACATCATTCATGATGGCACATGAAACAGCACATCACTCAAAATGGCACATGAAGTAGCACATCACTCATGATGGCATATGAAGCAGCACATCACTCGTGATGGTACATGAAGCAGCACATCACTCATGATGGGACATGAAGCAGCACATCACTCATGATGGTACAAAAAGCAGAACATCACTAATTATGGTACATGAAGCAGCACATCAATCATGATGGTACATGAAGCAACACATCACTCAAAATTGTACATGAAGCAGCACATCACTCATTATGTTACATGAAGCAGCGCATCACTCATGATGGGACGTGAACCAGCACATCATTCATGATGTTACATTAAATAGAGCATCACACATAATAGCACATGAATCAGCACATCACTCATGATGGCACATGAAGCAGCACATCACTCATGATGGCACGTGAGCAGCACATCACCCATGACGGCACATAAAGCAGCACATCACTCATGATAGTACATGAAGCACCACATCACTCATGATGGCAGGGGAAGCACCGCATCACTCGTGATGGTACATCAAGCAGCACATCATTCATGATAGCACTTGAAGTAGCGCATCACTCATGATGGTATATGAAGCAGCACATCACTCATAATGGTAAATGAAGCACCACATAACTCATGATGGCAAATGAAACAGCACATCGCTTATGATGGTACATGAAGCAGCACATCACCCATGATAGCACATGAAGCAACACAATACTAATGATGGCATATGAAGCAGCACATCACTCATGATGGCACGTGAAGCAACACATCACTCATGATGGCACATGAAGCAGCACATCACCCATAATGGTACATGAACCACCACATCACTCACGATGGCAAGTGAAGCGGCAAGTCACTTTTGATGGTATATGAAGTAGCACATCACTCATGATGGTACATGAACCAGCATATCACTAATGATGGCACGTGATGCAGCACGTCACTTTTGATGGTACATGAAGTAGCACATCACTCATGATGGTACATGATGCAACGCAGCACTCAAGATGGCAAATGAAGCAGCACATCACTCATGTTGACACGTGAAAAAGCACATCACTCATGATGGCACATGAAGGAGCAAGTCACTCATGATGGCACATTAAACAGCATATCACTCATGATCGGACATGAAACAGCACATCACTAATGATGACACATGAAGCAGGACATCACTCATAATGGCACATGAAGAAGCACATCACTCATCATGGCATATGAAGCAGCACATCATTTATTATGGTACATGAAGCGGCACATCATCCATTATGGGACATGAAGCAGCACATCACTCATTATGGTACATAAAGCAGCATATCACTCATGATGGTACATGAAGCAGCACATCACTCATGATGACACATGAAGCAGGACATCACTCATAATGGCACATGAAGCAGCTTATTCATGATGGCATATGAAGCAGCATATCATTCATGATAACACATGAAGCAGGATATCACTCATCATGGCACATGAAGCAGCTTATCACTCATGATGGCATATGAAGCAGAACATCACTCATGATGGTACATGAAGCAGCACATCACTCATGATGGGACGTGAATCAGCACATCACCCATGATGGTACATAAAGCATCAAATCATTCATTATGGTGCATGAAGCAGCACATCACTCATAATGGTACATTAAACAGCACATAACTCATGATGGCACGTGAAGGAGCACGTCCGTCATGATGGCACGTGAAGGAGCACATCCCTCATGACGGCACATGAAACGGCACATCACTCATGATGGCACATGAAACAGTACATCACTCATGATGACACATGAAGCAGGACATCACTCATAATGGCACATGAAGCAGCTTATTACTCATGATGGCATATGAAGCAGCTCATCACTCATGATGGTTCATGAAGCAGTATAACACTCATTATGGGACATGAACCAGCACAACACTCATGATGGTACATAAAGCAGCACATGACTCATTATGGTACATGAAGCAGCACATCACTCGTGATGGTACATGATGCAGCATATAAATCATAATTGTACATAAAGAAACACATAACTCATGATGGTATATGGAGCACCACATCACTCGTGATGGGACGTGAAGAAGCATATCATTCATGATGTTACATAAAGTAGAGCATCACACATAATGGCACATGAAGCAGCACATCACTAATGATAGCACGTGAAGCAGCATATCACTCATGATGGCACATGAGCAGCACATCACCCATGAATGTACATGGAGCAGCACATCACTCAAGATGGTACATGAAGCACCACATCACTCGTGATGGCAGGAGAAGCAGCACATCACTAATGATGAGCTGACATCAAGCAGAACAGCATTCATGATGGCACATTAAGCAGCGCAACACACATGATGGTATATGAAGCAGCACATCACTCATGATGGTAAATGAAGCAGAACATAACTCATAATGGTACATGAAGCAGCACATCACCCATGATAGCACATGAAGCAACACATCACTAATGATGGCACATGGAGCAGCACATCACTCATGATGTCACGTGAAGCAGCACATCATTCATAATGGTACATGAAACAGCATATCATTCATGATGGCATTGAAGCAACATATCTCTCATGACTGCACATGAAGCAGCACAAAACACATGATGGCACATGAAGAAGCACATCACTCATTATGGTAAATAAACCAGCACATCACTCATTATGGCACATGCAACAGCACATCACTCATGATGGCACATGAAGCAGCACGTCACTCATGATGATATATGAAGCAGCAAATCACTCATGATGGTACTTGAAGGAGCACATCACTCATGATGGTACCTGAAGAACATCACTCATGATGGTACATAAAGCAGCTCATCACTCATGATGGTACATGAAGCAGCACATCACTCATGATGGAACATGAAGCAGCACATCACTCATGATGGTATATGAAGCAGCACATCACTCATGATGGCACGTAAAGGAGCACATCACTCAAGATGGCACGTGAAGCAGCATATCACTCATGATGGCACATAAGGCAGCATATCGCTAATGATGGCATATGCAACAGCACATTACTCATGATGGCACAAGAAACAACACATCACTCATCATGACACATGAAGCACCACATCACTCATGATGGCAGATGAAGCAGCAAATCACTCATGATGGCATTTGAAGCAGCATATCACTCATGATGGCACATGAAGCACCACATCAATCATGATGGTACATAAAGCAGACCATCATTCATAATAGCACGTGAAGCTGTACATCACTTATAACGGAACATGAAGCAGCCTATCACTCATGATGGTACATGAAGCAGCATATCATTCATGATGGTACATGAAACAGCACATCACTCATGATGGCACATGATGCAGCACATCACTCATGATGGCATATGAAAAAGCACATCACTCACAATGGCACATGAAGAAGCACATAACTCATTATGATAAATAAAGCAGCACATCACTCATGACGGCACATGAAACCACACATCACTCATAATGGTAGATGAAGCAGCACATCACTCATGATGACACATGAAGCAGCACATCTCTCATGATGGCTCATGAAGCAGCACATCACTCACAATGACATATGAAGCAGTACATCACCCATGATAGCACATGAAGCAGAACATCACTCGTGATGGCATTGAAGCAACACATCACTCATGACTGCACATGAAGCAGCACAAAACACATGATGGCACATGAAGAAGCACATCACTCATTATGGTAAATAAACCAGCACATCACTCATTATGGCACATGCAACAGCACATCACTCATGATGGCACATGAAGCAGCACGTCACTCATGATGATATATGAAGCAGCAAATCACTCATGATGGTACTTGAAGGAGCACATCACTCATGATGGTACATGAAGCAGCACATCAATCATAATAGCATTGAAGCAGCTCATAACTTATGATGGCACATGAAGCAGCACATCACTCATGATGGTTTATAAAACTGCACATTACTCATGATGGCACATGAGGCAGCACATCACTCATGATGTCACATGAAAAAGCACATCACTCATGATGGCATTGAAGCAGCACATAACTCCTGATGGCAAATGAATCAGGACATCACTCATGATGGTACATAATGGAGCACATCACACATGATGGTACATGAAGCAGAACATTACTCATGATGGCACATGAAGCAGCATATCACTCATGATGGTATATGAAGAAGCAAATCACTCATGATGGTACTTGAAGGAGTACATCACTCATGATGGCACATGAAGACGCACATTACTCATGATGGCACATGAAGCAGCACCTCAATCATGAAGGCATTGAAGCAGCATATAACTCCTGATGACACATGAAGCAGCACATCACTCATATTATCACATGAAGCAGCAGAACACTCATGATGATATAAGAAGCAGCAAATGACTCATGATAGCATTTGAAGGAGAACATCACTCATGATGGTTGATAAAATAGCACAACACTCATGATGGCCCATGAAGCAGCATATCACTCATAATGGTACATGAAGCAGCACTCCGCTCATGATGGCACATCAGGCGGCACATCACTCATGATGGCACATGAAACAGCACATCACTCATGATGGCATATGAAGGAGCATTTCACTCATGATGGTACATGAAGCAGGACATCACTCATGATGGCACATGATTCAGTACATCACTTATGATGGCAAATGAAGCAGCACGTCACTCATGATGGCACATGAAGCAGCACAATACTCATGATGGTAAATGAAGCAGCCCATCACTCATGATAGCACATGAAGCAGCAAATCACTCAAGATGGTAAATGAAGAAGCACTTCACTCATGATGGTACATGAAGCAGCACATCTCTTATAATGACATTGAAGCAGCACATCACTCATGATGGCACGTGAAGTAGCACATCGCTCATAACGGCATATGAAGCCGCACATCACTCATGATGGCACATGAAGCAGCATATCACTCACGATGGCACATGAAGCAGGACATCACTCATAATGGTATATGAAGCAGCGCAACACTCATGATGGCACATGAATCAGCACATCATTCATGATACATGAAGAAGCACATCACTCATGATGGCAGTAGAAGCACCACAACACTCATGATGGCAAATGAAGCATCACATCGTTCATGATGGCACATGAAGCAGCATATCACTCATGATGGTACATAAAGCAGAACAATACTCATGATGGTAAAGGAAGCAGCACATCATTCAAGATGGCACATGAAGAAGCACATCACTAATGATGGCACTTGAAGCAGCACATCACTCATAATAGCACGTGAAGGAGCACATCACTCATTATGGTACAGGAAGCAGCACATTACTCATGATGGCAGATGACGCAGCACATTACTCATGATGGCATGTGATGCAGCACATCACTCATGATGGCACGTGAAGCAGCAATCACTCATGATAGTATATGAAGCAGTACATCAGTCATGATGGTAAATGAAGCAGTACATCACTCATGATGGCACATGAAGCAGCACATCACTCATGATGGCACATAAAGCATCACATCACTCATGATGGCACATGAAGCAGCACAACACTCATGATGGAAAATGGAGCACCATATCACTTGGTGTTGGCAAAAAAAGCATCACATCACTCATGATGGTACATGAAGCAGCATATCACTCACAATGGCACATGAAGCAACACATCACTCGTGATGGCACATGAAGCAGCACATCACTGATGATGGCAAGTGAAGCACCACATCACTCAAGATAGCACATAAAGCAGCATATCACAAATGATGGTCCATGAACCAGCATATCACTCATGATGGTATATAAAGCAGCACATCACTCATGATGGTACATGAAGCAACACATCTCTCGTGATGGTGGATGAAACAGCACATCACTCATGATAGTACATAAAGCAGCATATCACTCATGATGGCACGTGAAGCAGCACATCACTCATGATGGCACATGAAACAGCACATCACTCATAAAGGTACATGAAAGAGCATATCACTCATGATGGCACGTGAAGCAGCACATCACTCATGATGGTACATGAAGAAGCACATCGCTCATGATGGTACATGAAACAGCACATCACTCATGATGGTACTTGAAGCAGCACATCACTAATGATGGTACATGTAGCATCACGCCACTCATGTTGGTACATGGAGCAGCACATCTCTCAGGATGGCACAGGAGGCTGGACATCACTCATGATGACACATGAAGCAGCACATCTCTCATGATGGCACGTGAGGCATCACATCACTAATGATGACACTTGAAGCAGCACATCACTCATGATGGCACATGAAGGAGCACATCACTCATGATGGTACATAAAGCAGTACATCACTCATGATGGCACATGAAGCTACACATCACTCATGATGGTAAATGAAGCAGCACATCACTCATGATGGCAGATGAAGTAGCACCTCACTCATGATGGTACGTGAAGAAGGGCATCAATCAAGATGGCACATGAAGCATCACATCATTCATGATTGTACATGAAGCAGCACATCACTCATGATGATACATGAAGCAGCGCATCACTAATGATGGTACATGAAGCATCACGCCACTCATGTTGGTACATGGAGCAGCACATCTCTCAGGATGGCACCTGAAGCAACACATCACTCATAATGGAATATGAAGCAGCACATTACTAACGATGGTTCATGAAGTACATTACTCATGATGGCACTTAGAGCAGCACATCATTAATGATGGCACACGAAGCAGCACATCACTCATGATGGTTCATGAAGCAGCACATCCTTCATGATGGCATGTGAAGCAGCAAATCACTCATGATGGTACATGAAGCAGTACATCACTCATGATGGTACATGAAGCAGTACATCACTCATGATGGCACATGAATCAGCACAACACTCATGGTATCATATGAAGCAGCACATCACTCATGATGACATTGAAGCAGCACATCACTCATGATGGCAATTGAAGCAAGACATCACGCATGATGTCACATGAAGCAGCACCTCACTCATGATGGCACGTGAAGCTGCACATCAACCATGATGGCATATGAAGCAGCACATCACTCATGATGGTACATGAAGCAGGACATCACTCATGATGGTACATGAAGTGCCACACCACTCATGAGGGTACATGAAACAGCACATAACTCATGAAGGTACATGAAGCAGCACATCACTCATGATGGCACATGAAGCAGCACATTACTCATTGTCACATGAAGCAGCACACCACTCCTGATGGTAAATGAAGCAGCAAATCACTCATGATGGTACATGAAGAAGCATATCACTCATGATAGAACATTAAAGAGCACATCACTCATGATGGCACGTGAAGCAGCACATCGCTCATGATGTATTATGAAGCAGCACATCGCTTATGATGGCGAATGAAGCAGCACATCACTCTTGATGCCAAATGAAGCAGCACATCACTCATGATGGCACGTGAAGAAGCACAATACCCATAATGGCATATCAAGCAGCACATCATTTATGATGGCACTGAAACAGCACATCACTCAAGATGGCACATGAAGCAGAACATCACTCATGATGGCACATGAAGCACCAAAACACACATGATGGCACATGAAGGAGCACATCACTCATGATGGCAGATGAAGCATCACATCACTCATGATGGTAAATGAAGCAGCACATCACTCATGATGGCACATGAAGCAGCATATCACTCATGATGATAACTTAAGCATTCCATTACTCATGATGGCACATTAAGGAACAATTCATAATGGCACATGGAGGAGCACATCACTCATGATGGCACATGAAACATCACATCCCTAATGATTGCACACGAAGCAGCACATCACTCATGATAGTCCTTGAAGCAGCACATCACTCATGATGGCATTGAAGCAGCACAACACTCATGATGGCACGTGAAGCAGAATATCAACGATGGCACATGAGCAAGGACATCACTCACGATGGCACATTAAGCAGCACATCACGTATGATGGCACATGAAGCAGCACATCACTCATAATGGTAAAGGAAGGAGCACATTCACTCATGATGGCACATGAAGCAAAATATCACTCATGATGGCACATGAAGAAGCGCATCACTGATGATGGCAAGCGAAGAAGCACATCACTTATGATGGTACATGAAGCAGCATATCACTCATGATGGTACATGAAGCAGCACATTACTCAAGATGGTACATGAAACAGCACATCACTCAGGATAGCACATGACGCAGCACATCACTCATGACGGCATATGAAGAAGCACATCAATCATGATGGTACATGAAGCAGCACATCTCTCATGATGGCATTGAAGCAGCACATCATTCATGATGGCACGTGAAGCATATCACTCATGATGGCATATGAAGCAACATATCACTCATGATGGCACATGAAGCAACACATCACTCATGATGGCACCTGAAGCAGCACATCACTCATGATAGCACGTGAAGTAGCACATCACTCATAATCGCACATGAAGAAGCACATCATTCGTGATGGCATATGAAACAGCACATCAAATATGATGGCACATGAAGGAACACATAACTCCTGATGGCACATGAAGCAGGAAATCACTCATGATGGAACATGAAGCAGCACATCACTCATGATGGTACTTGAAGAAGCACATCAGTCATGATGGTAAATGAAGCAGCACATCACTCATGATGGCACATGAAACAGCATATCACTCATGATGGTACATGAAGTATTACATCACTCATGATGGCACAAGAAGCAACACATCACTCATAATGGCATATGAAGCAGCACATCACTCATGATGGCACATGAAGCAGCATATCACTCATGATGGACTATGAAGCAGCACATCACTCATGATGGCACATGAAGCAGCATATCACTCATGATGGCACATGAAGGAGCACATTACTCATGATGGTACAGGAAGCAGCACATCACTCATGATGGCACATGATACAACGCATCACTCATCATGGCAGGTGAAACAGCACATCAATCAAAATTGTTAATGAAGCAGCACATCACTCATGATGGCAACTGATGTAACACATTATTCATGATGGCATATGAAGCAGCATATCATTCATGATGGCACATGAAACAGCACATCTCTCATGATGGCACATGAAGCAGCACATCACCGATGATGGTGCATGAAGAGGCACATCACTCATGGTTGCACAAGAAGCAGCACATCACTCATGATGGTAAATGTAGAAACACATCACTCATGATGGCCCATGAAACAGCATATCACTCATGATGGTACATGAAGCATTACATCACTCATGATGGCAGATGAAGCAAAACATCACTCATAATGGCACTTGAAGCAGGACATCACGCATGATGGGACATCAAGCAGCAAATGACTCAAGATGGTAAATGAAGCATCATATCACTCATGATGGAACATGAAGCAGCATATCACTGATGATGGTACATGAAACATTACGTCACTCATTATGTCACATGAAGCAACAAATCACTCATAATGGCACATGAAACAGCACATCACTCATGATGGCACATGAAGCAGCATATCAGTCATGATGGCACATGAAGCAGCACATCACTCATGATGGTACATGAAGCAGCACATCAGTCATGATGATACATGAAGCAGTGCATCACTCATGATGGCAGGTGAAGCAACATATCACTCATGATAGCACGTGAAGCAGCACATCGCTCATAAAGGTACATGAAGCAGCACATCACTCATGATAGTACATGATGCAGCACATAACTAATGATGGCACATGAAGCAACACATCATTCATGATGGTAATTGAAGAAGAGCCTCACTAATGATTGTACATGAAGCATCACGTCACTCATGTTGGTACATGGAGCAACACATCTCTCAGGATGGCACATGAAGCAACACATCACTAATGATGGCACGTGTAGGAGAATATCACTCTTGATGGCACATGAAGCAGCACATCACTCATGATGACACATGAAACAGCATATCACTCATAATGGTACACGAAGCATTACATCACTCATGATGGCACATGAAGCAACACATCACTCGTAATGGCATATGAAGCAGTACAACACTCATGATGGCACATGAAGCAGCACATCACCCATGATGGCACGTGAAGCTGCACATCACTCATCATGGAACATGAAGCAACACATCACTCATGATGGAACATGAAGCAGCACATCACTCATAATGGTACATTAAGCAGCACAACACTCATGATGGCACATGAAGCAGCACATCACTCATGATGTTATATAAAGCAGCACATCACTCATGATGGCATTTGAAGGAGCACATCACTCATGATGGTACGAAAAGCAGCGTATCATTCATGATGGCACATGAAGCAACACATCACTCATGATGATACATGAAGCAGCACATCACTAATGATTGTACATGAAGCAGCATATTCCTCATGATGGCACATGAAGCAGCACATCACTCTTGATGGCACTTGAAGCAGCACATCACTCATGCTGGCACGTGAAGCAGCACTTCACCCATTATGGTACAGGAAGCATCATATTACTCATGATGGCACATGACGCAGCCCATTACTCATGATGGGTCGTGAAGCACCACATCACTCATGATGGCTTGTGAAGCAGCACATCACTCATGATGGCACTTGAAGCAGCACATCGATCATGATTGTACATGATGAAGCATATCATTCATGATGGTACATGAAGCAGAACATCACTCATGATGGTACATGAAGAAGCACATCACTCATGACGGTAATTTAAGCAGCACATCACTCATGATGGTACTGAAGAAGCACATCACTCACAATGGTTCGTGAAGCAGCACAGCACTCATAATGGCACGTGAAGCAGCAAATCACTCATGATGGCATATGAAGCAGCACATCACTCATGATGGCACGTGAAGCAGCACATCACTTATGATGGTACATGAAGAAGCACATCACTCATGATTGTACATGAAGCAGCACATCACTCATGATGTTACATGATGCAGCACATCACTCATGATGGTATATAAAGCAACTCATCACTCATAATGGTACATGATGCAGAGCATCACTAATGATAGTCCATGAAGCAGCACGTCACTCATGTTGGTACATGAAGCAGCACATCTCTCAGGATGGCACATGAAGCAACACATCACTCATGATGGCACATGGAGCAGCACATCACTCATGATGGCACGTGTAGGAGCACATCACTCGTAATGGCACATAAAGCAGCACATCACTCATGATGGCACGTGTAGAAACAAATCACTCGTGATGGCATATGAAGCAGCACATCACTCATGATAGTACATTAAGCAGCACATCACTCATGATGGTTCATAAAGCAGCACATCACTCATGATGGTACACAAAGCAGCATATCACTCTTGATGGTACATGAAGCAGCACATCACTCATGATTGCACGTGAAGCAGCACATCACTCATGGCGGTACATAAAGCAGTACATCACTCATGATGGTACATGAAACAGCACATCACTCATGATGGCACATGTAGCAGCAAATCACTCGTGATGGTATATGAAGCAGCACATCACTCATTACGGTAATCGAAGCAGCATATCACTTATGATGTTACATAAAGCACCACATCACTCAGGTTGGTACATGAAGCTGCATATCATTCATGATGGTACATGAAGTATCACATCACTCATGATGGTACATGACGCGGTACATCACTCATGATGGCAAGTGAAAAACACATCACTCCTGATGAGAAATGAAGCAGCACATAACTCGAAAAAGTACATGAAGCATCATATCACTTATCTTGGCATGTGATGCAGCACATCACTCATGATGGTACCAGAAGTAGCACATCACTCTTGATGGTACATGAAGCAGCACATCACTTATAATGGCATATGAAGAAGCAAATCACTCGTGATGGTACATGAAGGAGCATATCACTCATAATGGCTCATGAAGCACAACATCACTTATGATGACAAATGAGGTAGCACATCACTCATTATGACACCTAAAGAAGCACATCACTCATGATACCACGTGACAAAGCACACCACTCATGATTGCATATGAAGCAGCACATTACTCATGAAGGCACATGAAACAGCGCATCACTCATGATGACATATGAAGCAGCACATTATTCATAATGGCACATGAAGCAGCACATCATTCATGATGGCAGGTGAAGCACCACATCACTCATGATGGTACATAAAGCAGCACGTCACTGAAGATAGCACAAAAAGCAGCACATCACTCATACAAGTACATGAAGCAGCAAATCACTGATGATGGTAAATGAAGAAGCACATCACTCATGATGGTACACGAAGCAGCACATCACAAATGATGGTAAATGAAGCAACATATCACTAATGATGGGGCATGAAGCAGCACATCACTCATGACGGTACGTGAAGCAGCACATCACTCATCATGGTACATGAAGTAGCACATAATTCATGGTGGCATATGAAGCAGCACATCACTCATGATGGCACGTGAAGCAGCACATCACTCATGATGGCACGTGAGCAGCACATCACCTATGATGGTACATGAAGCAGCACATCACTCTTGATGGTACATGAGGCAGCACATCACATATGTGGCAGGTGAAGCAGCACATCAATCTTGATGGCACATGAATCAGCAAATCACTCATGATGGTGCATGAAGAAGCACATCACTCATGACGGTACATGAAACAGCACATCACTCATGATGGTACATAAAGCGGCACATCAATCATAATTGTACATGAAACAGCACTTCACTCATGATTGCATATGAAGCAGCACATCAATCATGATGGCACATGAAGCAGCCACATTACTCATGATGGGACATGAAGCAGCATATCACTCATGATGACACGTTAAGCAGCACATCACTCGAGCTGGCACTTGAAGCAGCACATCACACATTATGGTACATGAAGCACCATATCACTCAAGGTGATAAATGAAGCAGCAAATTACTCATTATGGTACATGAAGCAGCATATCACTCATGATGGCACATGAAGCAGCATATCACTCGTGATGGTAAATGAAGCATCACATCACTCATGACGGTAAATGAAGCAGCATATAATTCATAATGGTACATGAAGAACCACATCATTCATGACGGCATATGAAGCAGCACATCACTGATGATGGCACATAAAGCAGCATATCAATCATGATGGCATATGAGGAAGCACATGACTCATGATGGTACATGAAGCAGCACAACATGCAAGATGGTACATGAAGAACACCTCACACACTATGGCACATGAAGCAGCACATCACTCGTGATGGCACATGAAGCAACACATCACTCATGATAGCACATGAAGCATCACATCACTCATGATGGCACATGAAGCATCATATCACTCATGATGCTACATGAAGCAGCACATCACTCATGATGGCACATGAAGCGCATATCCCTCATGATGGTAAATGAAACAGCACATCACTCATGCGGGTACATAAAACACCACATCACTCATGATGGCATATGAAGCACCACATCACTCATTATGGCACATGAAGCAGCACATCACTCATGATTGCACATAAAGCGGCACATCACTCACGTTGGTACATGAAGCAGTACATCACTTATGACGACATATGAAGCAGAACATCACTCATGATGGCACATGAAGCAGCACATAACTCATGATGGCATGTGAAGCAAAACATTACTCATGATGGTACATGAAGCAGCACATCACTTATGATGGTACATGAAGTAGCTCATCACTCATGACGTTACATGAAGCAGAATATCACTGATGATGGTACACAAAGGAGCACATTACTCATGATGGCATATGAAACAGCATATTGCTTATGATGGCATATGAAGTCAGCACATCACTCATGATGGCACTTGAAGCAGCACATCACTCATGATGGTACATGACGCAGCATATCACTCATGATGGTACATGAAGCCGCACATCAGTCATGATGGCACAGGAGCAGCACATCACTTATGAAGGCATATGAAGCACCTCATCACTCATAATGGTATAGGAAGCAGCACATCACTCATGATGGCACATGAAGCAGCACAGCACTGATTATGACACAAGAAGCAGCACATCACACACGATGTCACTTGAAGCAGCACATCACTCATTATGGCATGTAAAGCAGCACATCACTGATGATGATACATGAAGCAGCACATTATTCATGATGCTATATGAAGCAGCACATTACTCATGATGTCACATGAAGCAACACATCACTCATGATGGCAAGTGAAGCAGCACATCGCTCATGATGGTATATGAAGCAGCACATCACTCATGATGGTACATGAAACACCTTATCACTCATGATGGTATATGAAGGAGCACATTACTAGTGATGGTACCTGAAGCAGCACATCACTCATGATGGTATATGAAGAAGCACATCACTCATGATGGAAAATTAAGCAGCATATCACTCATGATGGTACGTGAATCAGCACCTCACTCTTGATGGCAGGTGAAGAAGCAAATCACTCATGATGGCACGTGAAGCAGCATATCACTCATGATGGTACAGGAAGCAGCACAACACTCATGATGGCACGTGAAGCAGCACATCACTCATGATGGCAAATGAAGCACATATCATTCATGATGGTACATGAAGCACCACATCACTCATGATGGTACATAAAGCACCACATCACTCATGATGGCATATGAAGCAGCACATCACTCTCGATGGCACATAAAGAAACATAACACTCATAATGGCACATAAAGCAGCACAACATTCACGATGGTACACGAAGCAGTAGATCATTTATGACGACATGTGAAGCAGCACATCACTCATGATGGCATATGAAGCAGCACATAACTCATGATAGCATGCGAAGCAGCACTTTACTCGAGAGGCACATAAAGCAGCACATCACTTATGATGTTACATGAAGTAGCACATCACTCATGATGTTACATGAAGCAGAACGTCACTGATGATGGTACATGAACGAGCACATCACTCATGATGGCACATGAAGCAGCACATCAAACAAGATGACACATGAAGTCAGCACATCACTCATGATGGCACTTGACGCAGCACATCACTCATGATGGTACATAACGCAGCATATCACTCATGATGGTACATGAAGCAGCACATCACTCATTTATGGCACAGGAAACAGGACATCACTCATGATGGCACATGAAGCAGCACATCACTCATGATGATATAGGAAGGAGCACATCACTCATGATGGCAAATGAAGCAGCACACCACTGATGAGGGCACAATAAAACGCACATCACTGATGATGGCACTTGAAGCAGCACATCACTCATTACTGCAAGTGAAGCAGCACATCACTGATGATGGTACATGAAGCAGCAAATTATTCATGATGGCATGGGAAGAAGCACATTACTTATGATGGCGCGTGAAGCAACACATCACTCATGATGGCAAGTGAAGCAATACATCGTTCATGATGGTATATGATGCAGCATATTCCTCTTGATGGTACATGAAGCAGCTTATCCTTCATGATGTAATATGAAGGAGAACATTACTCATGATGGTACCTGAAGCAGCACATCACTCATGATGGTAGATGAAGCAGCACACCACTCATGATGGAAGATGAAGCAGCACATCCCTCATGATGGTGCGTGAAGCAGCATATCACTCATGATGGCACGTGAAGAAGCACATTACTCATGATGGCACGTGAAGCAGCACTTCACTCATGATGGTACAGGAAGCATCACAACACTCATGATGGCACGTGAAGCAGCACATCCCTCATGATGGCACATGAATCAGAACATCAGTCATAATGGCACGTGAAGCAGCACATCACTCATGATGGTACATAAAGCAGCACATTACTCATAATGGTACATGAAGCAGCACATCACTCATGATGGTACGTGAAGCAGTACATCGCTCATGATGGTACATGAAGCAGCATATCACGCATGATGGTACATGAAGCAGTACATCACTCATGCTGGCAATTGAAGCAGCACATCACTCATGATGGCACGTGAAGCAGCATATTCCTCATGATGGTTCATGAAGCAAAACATCAATCATGAAGGTACATGAAGCACCACATCACTCATGATGGTACATGAAGCAAAATATCACTCATGATGGCACATGAAGCAGCACATCACTCATGATGGTACATAAAGCATCATATCACTCATGACGGATAATGAAGCAGCACATCATTCAGGATGGCACATGAAGCAGCACATAACTCATAATGTCATGTGAAGCAGCACATCCCTCATGATGGTACATGAAGCAGCACATCACTCATGATGGCACATGATACACAACATCACTCATGATGGCATATGAAGCAGCACATCACTCTTGATGGTACATGATGCAGCGCATCACTCATGATCGTATATGAAACAGCACATCACTCATGATGGAATATGAAGCAGCACATCACTAGTAATTCCACATGAAGCAGCACATCACTCATGATGGCACGTGAGGCAGCACATGACGCAAGATGGTATATGAAGCAGCACATCGCTCATGATGGTACATGAGGAAGCACATCTTTCATGATGGTACATAAAGCAGAAAATCAATCATGATCGCACGTGAAGTAGCACATCACTCATGATGGCACTTAAAGCAGCACATCGCTCATGATGGTACATGAAGCAGCACATCTCTCATGATATTACATGAAGCAGCACATCAATCATGATGGCATATGAAGCAGCAAATCAATCATGATGGTACATGAAGCAGCACTTCTCTTATGATGGTACATGAATCAGTACATCACTCATGATGGCACAGGAAGCAACACGTCACTGATGATGGTACATGACATGAAGCAGCAAATCACTCATGATAACACGTGAAGCTCCATATCACTCATGACGGCATATGAGTCAGCACATCACTCGTGATGGCATATGAAGCAGCACATCACTCATGATGGTCCATGAGACAACACATCACTAATCAGGGTACATGAAGCAGCACATCACTCATGATGGTACATAAAGCAGCACATCACTCATGATGACACGAATAGCGGCACATCAATCATGATGGCACATGAAGCAGCACATCACTCATGATGGCAAAGGAAAAAGCACATCACTTATGATAGCACATGAAGCAGCACATCACTCATGATGGCACATCAAGCATCACATCACTCATGATGACACATGAAACAGCACATCACTCATGGTGGCACGTGAAGCAGCGTATGGCTCCTGCTTGCAAGTGAATCAGGGAATCATTCAAGATGATACATGAAGAAACACATCACTCAAGATGGTATATGAAGCACATCACTAATGATGGTACATGAAGCAGCACATCACTCTCGATGGCAAATGAAGCAACACATCACTCATGATTGTACATGAAGCCGCACATCACTCATGATGTTATATAAAGCAGTACTCATGATGGTACATGAAGCAGCACATCACTCATGATGGTACAAGAAGCAGTGCATCACTCATGATAGCACTTCAAGGTGCACATCACTCATGATGGCACTTGAAGAAGCATATCACTCATGATGGTACATGAAACAGCATATCACTCATGATGGCACATGAGGCACGACATCAATCACGACGGCATATGAAGCAGCACATCACTCATGATGGCACATGAAGCAGCATCTCACTCATGATGGTACATGAGGAACCACATCACTCATGATGGTACACGAAGCAGTACATCACTCATGATGGTACATAAAGCAGCACATCACTCATGATGACACGTGAAGCAGCACATCACTCATGATGGTACATGAAGCAGCACATCAATCATGATGGCACAAGGAGCAGCACATTACGTATGGTGGCACATTAAGCAGCACATCATATGGTGGCACATTAAGCAGCACATCACTCATGATGGCACATGAAGCACCACATTACTCATGATGGCATATGAAGTAGCACATCACAAATGATGGCACATGAAGCAGCATATCGCTGCTGCTGACAAGTGAAACAGCACATCACTGAAGATTGTACATGAAAAAGCACATCACTCAAGACGGTACATGAAGCAGCACTTCACTCATGATGGTATATGAAGCAGCACGTCACTCATGATGGCACAAGAAGCAGCACATCACTCATGATGACGCATGAAGCGTCACATCACTCATTATGTTACATGAAGCACCACATCACTCATGACGGCAAATGAAAAAGCACATCACTCATACTGGGACATGAAACAGCACATAACTCATGATGGCACGTGAAGCAGCACATTTCTCAAGATGGTATGTGAAGCACCACATCAGTCATGATGGCACGTGAAGCAGCAAACCACTCATGATGGTACATGAAGTAGTACATCACTCATAATGGTACATGAAGCAGCATATCACTCATGATGGCACTTGAAGCACCACATCACTCATGATGGCACGTGAAGCAGCACATCACTCATGATGGTACATGAAGCAGCACATCATCATTGATGGTACATGAAGCAGCACATCACTCATGATGATACATGAAGCAGCATATCACTCATGACGGCATATGGAGCAGTACATCACTCACGATGGTACAGGAAGCAGTATATCGATCATGATGGCACTTGAAGCACCACATCACTTATGATGGCACGTGAAGCAGCACATCACTCATGATGGTACATGAAGCAGCACATCATTGTTAATGGTACATGAAGCAGAACATCACTCATGATGGTACATGAAGCAGCATATCACTCATGACGGCATATGAAACAGCACATCACTCACGATGGTACAGGAAACAGTATAATGATCATGATGGCACTTGAAGCAGATCATCACTCATTATCGCACATAAAGTAGCACATCACTCATGATAGCACGGGAAGCTGCACATCACTCATGATGGTACATCAAGCGGCACATCATTCATGATAGAACAAGAAAAAGCACATACCTCATGATGGTACGTCAAGCAGCACACTACTCATGATGGTACATGAAGCAGCACATCACTATTGATGGCACGTGAAGGGGCACATCACTCATGATGGCACATGATTCAGCACATCACTCATGATGGCACGTGAAGCATCACATGACTCAAGATGGTACACGAAGCAGACCATGACTCATGATGGTACATGAAGCAGCACATCACTCCTGATGGTACAAGAAGCAGTACATCACTCATGATGGTACATGAAGCAGCACTTCGCTAATGATGGCACGTGAAGCAGCAAATCACTCATGATGGCACGGGAAGGAGCACATCCCTCATGATGTCACGTGAAGCACATATCACTCATTATGGTACATCAAGCTGCACATCACTCATGATGGTACCTGAAGAAGTACATCGCTCATGATGGTACATAAAGCAGCACATCACTGATCATGGCACATTAAGGAGTACATCACTCATGATGGCAGTTGAAGCAGCACATCACTCATGACAGCACATGAAGCAGCACATCGCTCATGATGGTACATGAAGCAGCACATCACTCATGATGGTAAATGAAGCAGCATATCACTCATGATGGCACGTGAAGTATCACATCACTCATGATGGTACATAAAGCAGCACATCACTCATGATGGTACATGAAACAGCACATCACTAATGACGGTATATGAAGGAGCACATCATTCATGATGGTAACTGAAGCAGCACATCACCCATGATGGTACATGAAGCAGGATATCACTCATGATGGCACATGAAGCAGTACATCAATCATGAAAGTACATGAATCAACACATCACTTATGATGGCAAGTGAAGCTGCATATCACTCATGATGGCACGTGAAACAGCACATCACTCATGATAGTCGATGAAGCAGCACATCGCTCATGATGGCACATGAAACAACACATTACTCATGATGGCACGTGAAGCAGCACATCACTCATGATGGCAAGTGAAGCCGCACATCATTCATAATGGTACATGAAGCAGCACATCACTCACGATGGTACATGAAGCAGCACATCACTCCTGATGGTATATGAAGGAGCACATCACTCACGATGGTACATGAAGCAGCACATCACTCATGATGGCACATGAAGCAGCACATCCCTCATGATAGTATATGAAGCAACACATCACTCATGATAGCACTTGAAGCAGCATATCACTCATGATGGCACGTGAAGCAGCACATATCTCATGATAGTCCATGAAGCAGCACATCAGTCATAATGGCTGGTAAAGCAGCACATCACTCATGATGGCACATGATGCAGCACATCACTCATGATGCCTCGTGAAGCAGCACATCAATCATCATGGTACATAAAGCAGCACACCACTCATGATGGCACATGAAGCAGCACTTCACTCATGATGGTACATGTACCAGTACATCACTCATAATGGTACATGAAACAGCACATCATTCACGATGGTACAGGAAGCAGTATATCACTCATGAGGGCACTTCAAGCACAATATCACTTATTATGGCAAGTAAAGCAGCACATCACTCAAAATGGTACATAAAGCAGCACATCACTCATGATGGTACATGAAGCAGCACATCAGTCATGATGGTACATGAAGCAGCACATCACAAATGATGGTACATGAAGCACCACATCACTATTGATGGCACGTGAAGCAGCACATCACTCATGATGGCACATGAGGCAGCACATCACTCATGATGGCACGTGAAGCAGCATATGACTCAAGATGGTGTATGAAGCAGCACATCACTCATGATGGTACATGAAACATCACATCACTCATTATGGTACAAGAAGCAGTACATCACTCATGATGGTACAGGAAGCAGTACTTCACTAATGATGGCACGTGAAGCAGCAAATGACTCATGATGGCACGTGAAGCAGCACATCACTCATGATGTCATGTGAAGCAGTACATCCTCATGATGGTATATCAAGCTGCACATCACTCATGATGGTACATGAAGCAGTACATCGCACCTGATGGTACATGAAGCAGCAAATCACTGATAATGGTACATTAAGGAGTACATCACTAATGATGGGACTTGAAGCACCACATCACTCATGATGACACGTAAAGCACCACATCACTCATGATGGTACATGAAGCAGCACATCAGTCATGATGGTACATGAAACAGCACATCTTTCATGATGGTACATGAAGCATTACATCACTCACGATGGTACATGGAAAAGCACTTCACTCATGATGGCACGTGAAACAGCAAATCAATCATGATGGCATGTGAAACAGCACATCACTCATTATGGCACGTGAAGCAGCACATCACTCATGATGGTACATGAAGCAGCACATCACTCATGATGTTACATGAAACAGCACATCACTCATGATGATATATCAAGCAGCAGATAATTTATAATTGTTCATGAACAAGAGAATCAC
>JAUUDZ010218955.1:0-17542 GCA_032361705.1 Panulirus versicolor | reverse complement strand
GCTCCCTTTCCACATCCAGGCCCCACAGAACTTTCCATGGTTTACCCCAGATGCTTCACATGCCCTGGTTCAGTCCACTGACAGCTCCCTTTCCACATCCAGGCCCCACAGAACTTTCCATGGTTTACCCTAGATGCTTCACATGCCCTGGTTCAGTCCACTGACAGCACATTGACCCCAGTACACCACATTGTTCCAACTCATTCTATTCTGTGCATGCCTTTCATCTTCCAACATATTCAGGTACCGATCACTCAAAATCTTTTTCACCACATCCTTCCATCTCGAAGTTGGTCTCCCTGTTCTCCTCATTCCCTCCACTTCTGACAAATATATCCTCTTGGTCAATCTTTCCTCATTCAGCCCAATATCATTGGGCTGAATGATACATGATATACATGATAGCTAGAGAGTGGATACAAGCAAGTAAGGCCAAATCTCAATCTGTTCCCAGCACTACCTCAATGATGTGAGAAATGGCAAACATATGAAAAAGTAATAATACCAATAACTGAACTAACTGCACTAAAAGCCTGAAAAAATACACAGAAAATAAATTTAACCATAAATAATGGTGGGTTGAAGAAACAAGTAATCTCAGATTATGAAGTTTACCTCTGAGGCACCAAATGTAGGTCAAGGTCACCTACTTTAGGTGAGATGCTAAAATACTCAGCATTTTTTATCAACATATGAACTTACATATGTTAATAAATTCTTCCAGCATAAAGTTACAGGTGTTACTGAACTATTCCTGCATAAGGTTACACCATTAGTGAAAAGTTACCTTGGTAAAGTCTCATCATCAATAAACAGAAAGAGTGCAATCTCATCAAGGAACATCTCACTCCAATGGAGTCCATCATTTCCCCTGCTACTGATTGCAGTGAAGTCTTGAAGCTTCATAATCCTCATAAAAGGTGTCCTTAGGATATACAACTTCAAAAAATTATCAATTTACATGACAGTACATCACACAGTGGCTGAGAACTGAAAATGTGGTGGATAGCATATGGTATAGGGTAGAGGCAGCGGTGGTGGCAGAGGGAATGGGAGAGATGGTGGCACAGCTGGTTATACAGGAGGTAGTAGAGGTGATGGCAGAAAGGGTGGGTAAAGATAAAAGAGGTTGTGGTGATGCTAGCAGTTCTGGCAGAGGTAGTAGAAATGGCAAAAAATAAAGGTAGACATGATGGAAAAAGTGGTGGTAGTGGCAGAGGAAATAGCAGAAGTGGTGACAAAGGTGGCTGCAGTGGTGCTCGTAATGGTGGCGGCGAAAAGGATGGTTGCACAGGCAGTGTCATAGATGGTGGCAGATGGGATGGCAGTAGTGGCTCAGGTAGTAGTAGTAGTAGCAAAAATGATGGAAAGGAGGTGGAAAAGACAGTGGAAAAAGTGGTGGCAGGGATGGTGGTAGAAAGATAGCAAAGCTGTTAAAGAGGTGGTGGCAGCAATGATAGAAATGACATGGAAAAGAGAGTGGAAAAGGTTGTGGTAGCAGAAAGGATGGCACAAGCAGATGTAAAGATGGTAGTACTGGTGGTGGTGCAGAGGGGGAAGAAGAAACCAGAAGACGTGGTGACAAGAGCTGTGGTGGTAGTCATGGTGGCAGAGATGGTCACACAGGCAGCTGTAAAGTTGGTAGCAGAGATGGTGCCACAAGTGGCAGATGGGAGGGTTTAGTTGGTGGCAAAGGTATTTACAGAGATGGTGGAAGTGGCATTGGTAAAGGAAGTGATACAGATGATGGAAGCAGTGCTTCTGGTGGTGGCAGGTATGATGGAAAAGGCGATAGCAAGGGTGGTGGCAGAGTTGGTTGAAGAAGTGACTATATTGGTGGTGAAAATGAGGGCAGCTGCACAGGTAGTGGCCAAAATGGTGGAAGAGGTGATGGCAAAAATGATGGAAAAGTAGTGGCAAAGAAAGCAAAATAAGTGGCTGTAGAGGTGGTGGCAGGGGGTGACAAAGGTGGTTGTAGAGGTGAACAAAACATGCAGGAAAGGGAAAGGCAAAGTCAGAGGAAGTGGAGGTGTTGCACAGAAAAAGACAAAAGTAGATGGAGGGGAGGTGGCAGAGATGGTGGAAGATGTAGTGGTAAGGATGTAGAAGGCTAAGATGACTGCTGTGATGGCAGGACAGGTAGTAGTAAGGTGATGGTAGTGGTGGTTGCAAAGATGGCAGGATAGGAGGCAGATACAGGGCAGAAGCAGTGGTAGTATTGGAAGTGAAGAGGGTGGCATGGGTGGTGGCAGAGATGGTGCAGGAAGTAGCAGCAAGGGTGCTGGTAGTGTTGGTGACAATAGGAATGGCAGAGGGAATAGCAAAGATGGTGGCACAGGTGGTCGCAAGGTAACCTCATTATCAGTTGAGACCTGCCCTGCTTCAAACGAACATACAAAAGGTAGATCTTAATGAAATCCATTCAGTACAAGCGAAGTCACTATGACAAAAGCAAATAACTTACAAGTGCGGCTGTGATCTTGACTTTTTGCTGTCTATCTATCTATATCTCTGACGCCTGTTCCAACTGAAACTCTCAAGGGGGTGAGCTCCAATGCCACTTTTTAACCTTTAATGCCTCACCCTTAACTTGCCAGTGGCAGAGGATAACTCTAGCACAGTATTTGCAGAGGCTCCTACCTAATGTTCCTTCTGACTACTACCTAATGCTCCTACCTACTCTTCCTATCTAAGGTTTCTACCTAATGCTCTTGCCTAAATGTTCCTATCTACTAATTCCATCTACTACTACCATTTTGCCAAAAGGCAGGGTTAGTCCATAATGCTCACCACAGGAAAATCTTGAGCTATAAAGAATGAGATGTGTGAGTTAAGTGTTCTCAAATGTTATGTGGAACAAGGAGGGATTGGATGTTTGTGGACAGAAAGCCAGCAGTCCACGTGTGAGTGAAAGCAAAAGAAAAGACAGCTTCCTGGGTTAGAGGAATTCACCATGACAACCACTGAAGTGCTGACTCACTAAGCAGCTGTCACTAACCCTCCTGATATCAAGGCACTTAGTACTGGTAAAACACAAAGTGACGTACCACCATTATTATATGTACTGGTGAACAGAGTTGTCCCTACGCATGTTTTTACATTTGTTTTAACTACTTATAAGCAGATGGAACAATTATCATTTTGCTTTTATCATATTGTATTATAATCAATAAAATCTATGCATATATTTTATCAGTTATATTTACACAGATTTTTTGTATGCAGCACAAGGAGAAAATGAGAATTTTATTGTTATGCCAGCAACACCTACACAATATGTGTAAAAAAGTATGCAATAATTCCCAAACCCTCTCTCACACTAGCATTCCTTACATGATAAACCAGCTTTACACAATATACTGTCCTCAGCCATTTCATCTCAAACAGGTCTACCCTCTTTCATTCTTTTAACTTTTTAAGATCAAGGTCCACAACCATACAAAACTGTCAGGACAAACCCATGTTTGCCCCAACAGACGTGCTCCCTAATGCACCCAGAAACCTAGCTCCCTCACCCACTTTATGACTCACTTCAGCTCCCATGGTTCCATCTGATGCCATGTTTACTCCCTGGTGCTAAAAGCAGTCCACTTTTTCTTGGTCTTCTCTATTCAAAATTGCAACTGAACCATACAGTTTCAACCCCACATCCCCAAAATGTTCAACTTTACTTTCAGCTTTCGCCTTTCACACATCCTCCCAACTTCTGTTACCAGTTTCTGGAGTTCTCTCTTGAGTGTGCCACTAAAACCACATCACTTGGAAACAGCTAATGTTTCTAAATATAAGTCCAACAAAACTGAATGTTATACTAAGATCTGCTTCTCAACAAGAAAGAATACCATAACAAACAGATTAATATAAATTATAAAAGTGTCTACCTGTACAGCTGCTAGCCTCTCATAATATCTTGTCACTGGTGTATCAGGCTCCAGCTGTCTTTTGGCACATCTTAGTTTGTAAATGTCAAGCAAGGAGAGGGATGATACATTGTCTTCCACCAATCTCATCTGAGGGGACACAGCTACAACTCTGCTCACACTGAGATTCACTAACCGTCGACTTGTCTCCTGAGAAATAATGTAAATGGAACCCATTATACTTATCAAAATTACTTTCTGAAAAGAGAAAAGAAATAAGACTACAAAATAATGTAAATACAACCTGTTACACTTGTTATTAAAATTATTTTCTGAAAAGAGAAAATAAATAAGAAGGCTACAAAGGACAAAACTAAATAGACATCTTAAAACATCTCACAGAGAGCCATGCTCAATTCAAAAACATAAAATGCAAAAGAAAAACTTATTGTTAGTTAGTATGGATAAAATAAAAGTACTTTCCTTATAAACATTACCTTTCTTATTTTGTCTAACCAATGATTTCTATTACATTCTTACAAATAAATAGATGAGTGATATGATTACTAATTACTCTTCACTAACTCCATTATTCCACATGCATGTAATTGTATTTTTTTTTCACCACAAGGAGAGAGAGTTTTATATCTATGGAGCAAGGAGAGGGCATTTTACATTTATGGAGCCCTACCTCTTTAACATTCTCTACTGTTATACAGCCTTTTAAACTTTTGTACACCACCTGCATTCACCATATCCTCATTCAATTTATTCCATTCATCCACCACTCTTGTACTACAAAAGTACTTCTGCATGACATCTTTTTTAACAAGATTCTTGCTTAATTTCATGATATATCCTTATGGTTATTCTATCTTTACAACTTCTGAAGAGCTGTACACTGTATATGCCATCAATCTCAAAATCTTAAAACTTATCATCAGGCCACCCCTCAATCTTCTCTCTTCCATACTATACAAATTTAAGGCCTGTAGCCTTTCACAGTAACTCTGTTCCCTTAATTCTGTTAGTCTTTTCTTCTTTACGTGAAGTGACCAGATTCCAGAATTATATTCTAGGTTTGGCCATATGAAGGATGTTGCCAGCTTCCAAAATATTTCCATATCCATATATCTGAATACTATTCTAAAATTTGCTTGCAGGCACTTTGGTCCCTTTACTATTCTCATTATGTGGGACTCTGACAACAGGTTAAGGACAATGACAATGCCCAAGTCCCACTGCACACACACACACAAACACACAGATTCTTGTGGCATATTTCTGGCTAAATAACATTCATACTGAGGCATTCTTCCACAGTGTCCCATCCTCACTACTCTTCATCTACTCTAAGTGAATTTCACCAACCATGTACAGTATCTCATCACATCAACTTTAGTCAGTCTAGGTTCCCTGGTAAGTTGATGAAATCTTCCTTTCTTATCACTTCCCTCGTGATTTTTGGGTCACCTTCAAACATTCCAGTCAAAGCCTAAAACTTTGTTAAGTGATCAACATAGATCAAGAAGAGTAATACTTCCAGACCAGAATCCTGAGGCACTCCTCTTGAACTTTCTCTACCATCAATTACCTTCTTAAACTTCTGTATGCTTCCAGAACTCCCTAATTCATCACTCACCCTGTTCCAGTCATCCACTACCCTTCTTTGGAGGCAATAATAATCCTTTCTAACAGGTTTCTTTCTCAGCTTCTTGCTATGCCTTCATGTTCTTAAAGTCTTGCCAATTACTAAAAATCTTGAGCCAATTTGTTCCTGCTGCATTAACACATGTAATTTGGTAAGACCAACTTTAATCATCTTTAAACGTAACACTGCAACCTTTCCACCACCAGTCAGGGTATGATTAAGCGTAAAAGTCCATAAGTCACCATTCTCATTGGAATTATAAACTGGTTCAGGCACCACACTGCTGACACTATCTCCCTACAAATCCTAAGTTACTCATTTGTACTCATGATAATACAAGAAAAACTTTTTCTAGTCAAGATTAATTCATGTATGCTACACAATATTAGCACCAAGCAGAAGTAAAGTTTCTACTGAATGTGTATCGCTATTGCACCACTGTAAAGTCAAAAAATCATTAGTTAAACCATCATAAGTTGGAGAGCATCTGTATGTATATGTACATGTATGTGTCTTTCTTCACCTGTTTCCCTAAGCTACCTCGTTAATATGCAAAACAGCAATTGCGATCAAGTATATATATATATAAAAAAAAAAAATACTATTCTTGTGTCTACTGCACCTCTTACAGCTGCATTTAATTTTCCCAGGAAAATTCAAATACTTTGTGTTCAAGAAGATTAAATACCTTTTGCTTTGCAAAGAAGTGGTTCAACATTCTAAGCAACTGCAAGACACGTTCTTCCCGGCGAGCATCACTCAATGAATAGTCATTCACCACAAGGTATGGATAGACTCTCCCATTGTGACCTCGTATATGTAGGCGTCTTGCAGCAGTACCATGCTTCTGGACAATGTCAACACGTGGCATGAAACGTGCAATACGGATGTAGTAGTGAGAATGCTGGAAAGAAAATATATTACTTGTAAAATTCTACCTTATACGGTATTCAGAAAGGCTGAATAATGTATAAATAATGTATAATACGTGTATATCATCGAACAAAATCCACATTTCTTAAAAGCCCACGAAATGTCATCATACCAAACCCACTGAAGAGGTGTATGAGAAATGTGAGGTTCTAGCCACCAGATTTGAATATGCCTATTCAGCTGGCCTCTCAATATCCATGAATATGAATGTTTTACTCCTGATTCTTAAGATAAAGGGGGAAACTAGGGTAGCCATATTCAAGAAAATCAGATTACTGTATATGATCATAAAAAATCAGGACGCCAGTGTAAATCAAGAGATTATGCGTTTTTTTTTTCTCAGTGTTTGCTAAGGATATCTGAATATGAAAGAGGTGTCACCTGCACTTTGCCTGCTTGAGGTTACGCTGCAAAGGGAAAGTCATCCTTGGTGAGACTCTATCACTGGGAGATGAGTCTTTTCAGAGAACTTCTAACTCCAAGAGTTTGCATTTCCCTTCTACTGAAAGTAGTGCAGCCTTGGGCTGCAGGAACCTCTGGAAAGGGATGCTGGCTAACACCAGGATTCTTTAATTGAAAATGGTCCTAGTGTATTAATTAAATAAAAAAATATGAAAGTTGAACTTATCTACCGGATACAACACACTGTTTTCTCACAGCATCTGAGGTTGTATTTCTAAAGTTTTGTGGTTATAGTACATTTTCTATTATCTTTCTGCTTAACAAGGAACAAAGTGATTGATATGTGCTATATTTAACCCCTTAATCTCTGCAATTATGATTAAACATGCTCAGCATGGTGGCTGCAACCTGTATTTTTACTGAATGACTCTTCCCACTGTCATTAAAATCTGAAGGTGTGCTTTTTCATCAGGCAGATATGCTTTATCTTGAAAGCAACTATAATTAGCACTGGAAAAATCCTCCTGAGTCAGTTACCCATGCAACACAGATGGTGCGGCTGCATCCCTCTGAAGCTACTTTCTGCCACAGATATGAAGCTGTGCATGACTGATCCAGCAAGTCAGTGACTGTCTCTTTGGTATTAATGATGATACTAAAATTCAGTGAACAATGAACATAATTTAGATCAAAACAGGAAAGTGATAAAGAGAAAATATGACTGAAATATTCTAAAAGAAGAGGAAGGGCATTTATGCAGATGGCTGAAGTCATTGTTCAGTAAATGACAATACTGTGCATAAAGCAAAATAATGAATATATTTTACATCATGTAAATAAAATGTAATGAAAAAAAAGATATATCTGAAAATTATGTAAATAATACATGTAAAAACCCTATGGCATGTAGTGAAATATTTTATATAATTATCATCCATTATTCACTGCTTATTATGTTACAAACAGTATCCAAAAGTACGGTGTGTAAATATTTCAGTGTAAATATATACATATGTGTAATTTATGTAAATAGGCATTTGGTGTATGGGCACCCAGGGCAAAGACAGATTCTGTCAATAACTCAGGCAGCAGCACTGTACTGCTCCTACATTTCCAACACACACATTGAAACCACTCAGGCCACAAAAACATTTAAATTCATGCCATTAATCATAGGAACTTGTATTCAAATAACCACTGAGAATGGGTGGCCAATCCCCCAGTAATATCATAAAGAGCCTTTAACTTAACACTGTTTTCACCTATAAAATACTTGTTGTTTTAGATACTTTATATCTTCTAATGGATCAACCAGTGAAATTTCACTGGACAAAACAAAAATAAAATAGCCTGCAAACTGACACATTCAAGCCCTACTGGCAGATCAACAGCACCCAATTATGTGAAAAACAGGCAGCTATTTAATCTGTATGACATTTATGTATAATCAGTCTGTCACTATGAAAGTGCAGTGAAATTAAGTTTAAAACATGAGGCTGTCACAGACAAAGAGGAGCCCCACTGGTAGACCAAAAGCACCCCATTATGTGAAAAAACAGCTATTTAAATCTGTACGACATTTACTTTTATGTATAATAAGACTGTCACTATTTACTTTTATGTATAATAAGATTGTCACTATGAAAGTTTGCTGAAATCAATTTCAAAACAAGAGGCTGTCACTCCTTTCAATTATCAACCGATCATTGTCAAACATCACAATCAGCTCTCACAAACATAAATTCTTGAAAAGATGTGATGTTCCAAGCCAGATTTATGGGCTGGAGATTTAAGTTACCAGCATATATTGTAAATAAAAACTGTCTGGTGTAATAGCATTAAATAATTAGATTTCTATTTATTCAATTCTTTAGAAAAATATTAAGACAGACTCTTAAAAGGACATTAGCAATTTTGTTAATCAATATTGTAAAGAGTCTAGTGTAGGAGTAAATAAATTAGATTTTCATTCATGCAATGCCTTAGAAAAAACTTGGGACAGATTCTTAGAGTGAAGGAAGGCAATACATAAGGTGAGCAGTAAACACTGAATCAAATCCCACAAATGACAGCCACACTAAAAACTTGCTTGACATTTATGATCGTATGCATCCGTGGTAAGAACATGTTTCAAAACCATTTCTTAAAAACAATGGTTTTCTGTAATATATAACTTCATGAGGGATGGGGAGTTCATGGAGCATTTCTTCACCTCTCAAAAATTAGCAAAATACAGTAGACACTATGTGAAACAATAACACTTGACATAAGTTCAGTGAATGAAATCTGACAGGTAAATATAAAGGCATCAGGTCTTATCAGCATACAGCACATGGGGAGCTCTACCTGAAATAAGAGTTAGTAAAACCAAAACTGGTTTTTACTTCAATCAACCTCTTTACAAGGAGCTCACCTTGCATTTAATATTTGTAATCATTTGCCTATATTTGTATCAAGAACTTCGTCCTTCAAGTACTGAAATCTATCACTGAAAAAATTAATGAATGAGGTACAAGCCTCTGTTTAAAAATAACAAAGCACTGTACCTTTGGTAACAGGAACTCTCCAGGCAATTCTACCTCTGCAGTCTGAAGACTAAAATTACTAAGATAACGACATTTCTCTTCTATCAAAAACCATCTGCAAAGATAATAAAACTTTGCATTACTCTTTCAAAAATATCTTGATAAGACTTTTGGAGCTAGTAATAACAATATAAATATAATCTTATGACTTTTTCACGTCAAAGTCAGGGATGAAAGTCATCACTGTGACCAAACCAAATGAAATGCTAAGAAGGTTACATGACAGAGAAATGAAGAGGAAAGAATTTAGGAGAAAGCAAAAAACCTTTAAGTTAAAGGGGGCAGACTGTAGCTGTTGCAAAAGCAATGAAAAGATAAAGAGTTCCAAATACATGGGCTAGAGAAAGAAACACGCATCAAAAATGATTCACTCTCAAGAAGCCAATAGCTACATAATATTCATGGACACAGTGGCTTGCCGAGTATTGTGAACCCAGTTAATGATAGCACACAAGCAACCAGTTCTCTGGAGTGGAATCCAATGAATTACCTACATAAAACGGAAGGAGAACCAACACTAAAAACAGAGTAAATGGATCAAGTTTGGAGGTCAGACTGGAAGAGATGATGAACTAGACTGTTTAGCATTAAATCCTCTCAAGTAAGCAAGCACAGCTAGAACCTCCCTTGATGTGACAATAGTATTCTCAACATGCATAATTCAATCCTTTCTATAACCAGAGCAACTTGTGTTGAAGGAAGCATTCATTATACTTGAAAAAAACCTTAACTTTTTAAGAGGCAGACTCAGTTATCTAACATGGGATTTATAATTATCTAATTCTAATTACCTATTTGTACTGTACTGGGAGGGACTTTTAGATGAGATGTTACAGTGATACAAGGAATACTCATTAGGTTAAATGGTGGAATTACTGAGCCAAGAAAAGAAGTGGGAAGGCTGAGGGGGGTTTTACAAAGAGAGGCTCCCAAAGATTGGGGTTTTGAGGCATTAATCTTAACTAAATTGCATTCACTCCAGTGGGAGATCTCATCCAAATTTGAGTTACAGACAGAAGTGACAAAAAGTGATGTAGAATAAACAAGAGAAGATGGACGTGACTTGAGAGAAGTGAAGGAATGCAGTGTTTACAGGTCAGCATATACATGAATTCAGTTATGACTGGAAGAAGGCAAGTAGTTGATAACAAGGAGGGCCCTATTGCCACACCCTGTCATAAGTTTCTGATATGTCACAAGCTTTACACTAAAAAAATTTCACAGAGGATGAACTGACATTGGTAAGATACGAAAAGGCTATTACCAGTGATTTTCTTCTTGTGACAGCCAAACTGAAAATTAGAGATAAGACTGAGATTCAAGACGCTTCAGGAAATAGTTGGTGAGGATAGATTAAAAAGAGAGTGCAAACATGATAAGTCACAGCAAGAGGATGACAGGCGGAAGGACTAAAACAGTCAACAATTTTTTACAGTCAAAGTATGTTTCAAAGAAGGAAAAGGTTTTAGTTTATAGGAAGAGCACAACAGACAAGAATGTACAGATGCATATTCAGAGGCAACATCCTTCATAGCATGAAGAATGATGCCAAATGGTACATTTGCCCAGCTTGTGTCTAGGTAGAGAATGCTCTTTTTGAACTGCGCAATTACTAAGTACAAGAACAATATACATATCATGGAAATGATTACATAATAACTAAAAGCTATACAACTCACTTGGGCAACAGTTTTACTCTAGCTTCCAATATCTTGATCCATTTTTTAAGCTTATGAATTAGATTATGTAATTTCATTGCTCCCAACTGTGAAAAATCAAAGTCTGTAGTGAACTGTCCTTTCATCTTGTGAAACACAGGATCTTGGACAGTTGCCTGTGCCCGTCTGGCTAAAGACTCAGAAGCAGCACTTGCATATTGTCCTCCGCCACTTACAGAACTGCTGATATTTTCTGCAGGGACAAAAGATCCATTAACAAATGCAGCATGATACCTGTAAGTGTTATCATATTCCTGCTACAACTATGGCAGTATTTACACATCACAAAAGTTCTGGGTACTTTGGTTTTTATATGAATACTGTCAATCATATTTTGGAAACATCATGTTATAATCGTTACACCAGTAATATAATATATTTTACAGCTCAAGCTTTGTACTGACGGCACAAATGAGCTTTCAAATCTTACTCATCATACTCTGATAACATATTTAATTTTACCATACTTACCAATGCCAATACCAAAGGTTGAGACAAGCTTCTTCACAAATGAAAGTGTGTGTGGTGTTATGTTTGCCTCTGATACTGCTCCAGAGTTTTCAAAGGCTACAGCATAGCATTTTGCAAGGGCTTGCCGCAACTGTCGCAGTACAACCTCATCCCAATACTCCCGGAAGCAAACCATCTGGCAAGGTGATTAATATGTGAGACCTACATACATCAAAATAGTCGTAATTATCATAAAAACGGTATTCTATCACTACTCTTCCTACTATATTTTTCTTTATCTAATAACATTTCTCACTTTCACAAGGTAGCAAAAGGAACAAAACAAAAGTCTCAATCGTACACATTTGGCAGTCACATATAATGTACCAAAGCCAAAGACTTTCATTGACAACAAAGCCTTACAGTCAACTCCATATATCATATGCCCTGGCTTGGGCTACTACCAGCACATCAAAACCCCCTGCCCATATGCCACATCACTCCTATTCATTCCATCAAACACATACCTCTCATCCTGCTGAATGTTTAGCCCACAATACCCCAAAGCCTCCTTCAATCCATCCCTTCTTTGTCTTTCCCTTTCCCTCTGCTCCCTCCACTTCAGGCATATATATCCTTTTTGTATGTCTCTCAGCTAATTTTTTCCATAAGGTTAAGCCATTCCAGCACAACCTGGTCAATAAGACTGCACTTACCATACTTCCACATACCTCTTTACAAAATCATTCCTTAAACAATCAACCCACCTCATGCTACACATCCTACCGTATTTCATTTTAAACACATCCACAATCTTCCTTTCTTCCATACTGAGCACCTGAGATATGGATCAAAACAATGTTGAGGGGACTACTACACCTTCATACATAAATATCTTTGCTGATACAGACAGTGACCTTTCCTTCCACATGCTCCTTAACAAACCAACAATCTTAGTACCCTCATCCACCCTGTGAATCAATTCAACCCTTGTTATTCCATCCATTGCCATGTTCATTCCCACATACCTAAAACACTAAAGAGATCATTCCTCTATGACTCACCTATCTATGATGCTACCTTGCTAAGGCAGACAAAGAAAAAAATATATATTTTCAATTTCTAAAAGATGGAATTGGAGGCCAAACACGAAGTGCTCATCCTCCTCAAATGCTCAGGATATGGTGTCTGAATGTTCATAGATGTGACCAGGATGAGAAGAAAGGAGAGACAAATAAAATGTTGGGGAGAAAACCTGGATGATCTGGCCCTGAGTGAAACAAAGTTCATGGGGTAAGAGGAAGACTGATTGGGGAATGTACTAGGAGTACATCCTGGAGTTAGTGTGGGTTTGAGAGTAGAGAAGGGGCATGTCTGCAGTCTCTTGAGAGAGGAGGGCCTAGGAGATGAGTCAGCTGCTGTTTGGTGATACACAGCTCTGGTGGCAGATAAATGAGACACTACAGAAGCTGGTTTCCAAGTCTGGGAGAATATGTGAAAGGAGAAACTTGAAAGCTAATGTGATTAAAAATAAGGTTATTAAGTTTAGCAGTGCAGAGAGACAGGTCTGTTTGAGCTTGTTTCAACTGAGATGCAAGTGGAAGCTGAATGCTTTAGATACCTGTGAGTGGCAATGACAGTACACAGAATAATGGGAGATGGCATAGGTCATATAGTAGGTAAGGATCAAATGACCTGTGCATGCTGTGGAATGTGCAGAAAGGGTTTTTACCTGTCTGTGACGTTAAAGTTTGGTATGTCTGATGGTCAAGTAGTTCCATGAGTATTATAAATGATTATGAGGAATGAACCCTGATTAAAAAAGTACATACGAGGGAGGATGTGTTGGAAATTAAACATATGAAGACAATATGTGGTGGGAGGAAGGTTAATGAATAAGAAATGATACGGGGAGAAAGAGGTAAGGTTATAAGAATATGTAAGAGGAAGTTGAAAAGGTTGTGCTGAAATGGTCTGGATATATGGAACAGATGAGTGAGGAAAGGCTGACTGAGAGAGCATACATGTTAGAAGAGTAGAAAACAAGAAGGGCAAAACCAAAGAGGAGGTGGAAGGATGGGCCAAACCAGGTCATGTGAATCAGTCAGAGGAAACCATAGAAAGGTCTGTGGGCCTTGGCTGTGGATAGGGGGGAGTCTCTTGTTTCAGTGCATCGTACATGACAGCTAGATAATATAGGCGAGTGAATTAGGACATATCTATTGTTTCTGATGCTATCTTGCTACAGAGGAAAAGGCAAATGAGCAGGAAAAAATCATATGCAATCCCGAGACCCATTTATGAGGCTCTTGAAGCCTTAATGCTACATTTTGCATGGCAGCAGGGTAAGATAATTTTCTTTGGGGCAAGAAGGTCCTAAACAATGCTCTGTTCATTTCATATACCTACAATGATACAACCTCGTAAGCTGCTCGTAACGTTACTACTTGCAGTGGAGCCCAGGAACACCTTGACTTGTAGTGCAAGAGTTTATATAAAAGGCTCCAAGCACTGACAAAAATCCTTACTGAGACCAGGCCCTAAATAAAAATGAAAAAAGGCAAAAGGAAAGGGGGAAAAAAGGATCAAGGAAAATCAATGATCAGAGGAACTTTTATAAAACATGAAAAATGTGCTTTTCAAAAACAGAAAGGTCATAGATAATATGAAAAAACATGACCAGATAAAGACCAAAGCCATCCAGCAAAAGTGTGATGCAATGGCTTGCCAAACACTGCACAGTTTAATCAACAGTAGAGGTATGGAAGTATCCAAATCCTGGGAGTAAAAACCAGAGTACAGTAATATCTACAAAAGAATGAAAGAATGCAACAGCATGGAGCATGATAGCTGGCCAACTTTTATGGCCTGATTAGGAAAAATCTTAAGATGAACTGCTTTACACTCAACTGTCAAGCAAACTGTAAAGCTAGACCCATCCCAAATGTGAGAGCAGCAGATATATGAACTATTCTTTTGTATAGAAGTAGATACATCAACTAATCTTTTGTATAATTAAAGCAACTGCTTAGATTAGAATTTTTGCCATTTGAACTAAAATACATTTATAATACAGTAATAATAAAAATTACCTGATCCACAATTCCTTCCAGGGATGCTAAAACAGTTGGGTGTAACTCCTTTTGCATATGCATAATACGAGAACATCGCCACATGGGTTCTGTGGCCTTAATTGAGCCAGCTGTTTCAGTTCCTTGTTGCTGACTGCTTTGCTGTGATTGTTGCTGCTGTGATGTTTGCTGTGTTTGTGACTGTTGTTGCTGCTGCTGGTTCTGTTGCTGAGTTTTCTGAGAAGCTACAGAAGCTGGATCTATTACAAGAGAAACATGTTTCAAGAATGACACTTATAGAATTTGTCCAGTTGCAATTCAAATAAAAAAGATTTGTCCTTAGAAAAAAATTTGAGATTAACAGAATTTTTTAGAAAAACAAAAACTGGTACTCTACAACTCTCTAAACATTGTTATCAGTGCATAACTAATACTACATATTGATAACAAGCAAACTAATGTAATCTTTCATACTCCTTCCCCATGTTCAATCACCATTTTAACAAGAAAGGGGTCCAAGGGCAGTTTTAAATAAATAGGTAAATAAATTTTTCTTCCCTTGTCTACATCAGATATTAGCATAAACAGTATCACAGATAATACTGTTTTAGATTCCACCCCAGACGAAACATCATCAGACAGTTCCATTTGCTATTTTGTTTAATAAGAACTCCAGGATACATAATCCTACCTTACCTTTCAAGTTCTGCTTTTACAATTTTATCTTACAAAATTTAGTTATTTGCCTCTAGGAGTCAAAAAAATATCCAGTTTTTCCAAGGACTCTTTCATACATGCTTTTTAGTGTACCAATGGCTACATTCACAAACTTTTTCCTGGTGTATATCCATGTACGGTTTTCCTAACACAGTTACTGTTAATCAGGTATGTTTCAAAATCACTCTTTCATATTCTTTGATCATATATAGTGTTGAACTTGCATCAATATACCATTTTGGCGGAAGCTTAGATCCTCCTAATCTTCCAATGCAAAGTTAAACATAGAATTTTCATAATTTATTCAATCAAAATGATACTGATGTCTATAACAGGCAAAGAGAGTAATGGCTAGTAAGGAAGCAATGATGATTAATCAGATGGATCAATCATATGTGGAATTACATAACTACAGCATAAAGGATTGAAGATGATAAACTTTATCATTGTCATCATCATCATGTGCTATCATGTTTGATGTGTGTATCATCACCTTTTGATCGTAAACTATTTACAAAAGACCATATTTCAAACTAACCCTCACTTTTTTTTGTGGAGATGAGGCATTAAAATAAGTCTTGACTTAATGGGGAACCTCATTCATCCTTAGCTAAACTCCTGTGAAGTATATGTAAAGAAAATCTAAAGTCTAGCCTCGTCACTTAAGTCTTAATGACAGAGAAAATGGGACCAGCAATCCTGACATGGAGGATGTACAATGACTCTGGACACAACCTCAACATTTCTAAGTTAGGACACAAATACTTCCTGAAGTGACTGCTGTCTAAATCCTTCTACCTAAAAGCTACAAAACAATAGCTGCATAAGAAACTTAAAATCTTGTGGTATGAAAGCAAATTAAAAGAGAGGTTAAAAGAGAGTAAAATTGAGTTTCATGAAAAAAAAAACAGTATCAAAATGATGGTGATTCATACCACTCTTGATCCTCCCTCGTTGTTCAATCTTCAGAGTCAGGTACAGTGTCCGAATTGGAAAGTATACTGCTTGAGGAAACATCCGTCCCACTTGATTCAACAGGTTGATGATAACCTGCAAAGATTGTAATCATTGAATGTTATCATAATCCTAATCAAAATATACTTTATTGTTGTGATACTGTGATACAGATACCAAAGATATTCTAAGGAACTGGAGTTATCAGAAAGTAGAGTAAGTGAAGGCAGAGTGATTTTCTCAAGATACAGATGAGTGCATAAAATTTTCCTGTCAAATTATACACAATAGGACAATGCAATCGTCAATATATAAACATCCAATATTTCAAATCTAGAGTTTGTCAAAATACATTCAACAGAAATTTTAATGAAATGCCAGTACTTTAGGTTGCATACAGTGAATATCAATTTGTTTTGGAAGGCAAGAGGACAAAATGGACTGAATGAGCAAGAATAGTGTGGTACATGAATGGGTAACATGTTAGTGGGCTGATACAAGGCATATGAAGCAACTAAAGTAAACTATCAAGTAGTCTGTAAACTTGCCTGTACATGGTGGGCTCCTGCTTAATCAAATTACACAGGACAGCTAGAGATTGGAATATGAAAAATATGGTCACTTTGTGCTTGACACTGCCACATTTGAGCAGGAAAGGCAATTATGGATGAAAAAGAATGGCTTATGAAACAAAAACCTTTGGAAAAGGATCTGTAAAGGTTCAAATGAGAAAAGAGCAAGAATAAGTGCATAGAGGCTCCATTTCAGACTGACCTTGCCTTCAGGACGCACCAAACACGTTAGCAATTGTGGTATCCAGGGTAGCCACTGTATAGCTGGCACTCCAACACAATAGTGGTCAACAGCTTCACTCAAGCTTCCTGCTTCATCATCATAGCTCAGCAACCACAGTACCTAATGCAATGTGAACAATAGCTTTGGTGTGGGAAGACAAAAACTAAAAATCAAATAAATCACTCTCTTTTTCCTTTCCTTCCTGCACTTCATCTCTTTCCTTTGTCAGACCCTGACAGGTGAATAGATGCTACAAAAGCTTGTATATGAATGATTCTTATAATTTTCCAAGAGGCATCAATGATCTTATTCTGACTTTGGCCATGTCTACATGTAATGAGCAAAAATCCAGTATTTCATTGTTCTAATCTGTAACCTAAGATATGAGTCAGAAGGATGAATGGAT
>JAUUDZ010218844.1:0-17543 GCA_032361705.1 Panulirus versicolor | reverse complement strand
CAGACATCTGGTCTAGATGAACCACATAAAACTTACAGGTCAATTTTTCCACCTGCATTTGAAGGATTCTGTGTTTCCTGTGCTAACCAGAAGCATGTTTATCAGCCAAAAGTCACCCCAACTATTAATAGCATGCAAAATCATCAATAAGGCTCAGTGATACAGAGTGGAGGAAAGTCAGTTTATACTCCTCTTCCTGAGGCCCACCTTACTACACATAGTAAACAAACCATCATATGTAATCCATAAGACGAATATCATAAAACATCAGAAGAAGAGTCAATCTCCAAGTACAGGGAATTAAGTTGGAGGATCACATGCTGAGATTGCTGGGTAGGCACTTGGAACAAACAGCAGCAGCACATGGAAATTTAAAGGCCTTAGTGATGTGCCAAAGTTTAAACGTCCAAGTGGCACTATTCTTAAATGGCTGAGGTTGTTCAACTCTTTAACTGTGCAATTCCCCAGAAATTCTCCGTCCTAAGTATGCAAAACAAACTAAAAAATCTAAAACTTATCTTTCCCTTAATTTCATGCGCCTAAATCATATTCAAGATAATACTCAAAGCAGCATTATACTTTTGTCTATGCAGATGTAAGTAGGTGGTAAGTGGAATGGTGGGGGGATGTGCTCATGGCATGGTTGTATCTTATCTATATAAGCATGTATACAATTTCTATAGTGTTTTCCCAGGTGCGATGTTGTTTCGTTTTACACGCCTAAAGACATTACATCCTTTACTTATCATATACATTTTCTACATATACACATCTTTATACGTTAGTTAAATTCACAGAACTTTGCTTACATTAATAAATGTACATCTAACTTTTTTTTCACCAAAAATAGCAATATTAATAACAGAGAAACTGTCTTTTCTATTCTAAATGTAAGATAATGAGCACATAAATATGGCATCATGCCCAGATGACATGCAAACTGACTTGATGGTATGTGGGTGACTGAGATAGGTGAATTTTCCCCATTATGACATTACGTTGCTAGTTATATCTACAGGTAATTAAAGGAAGTAGACATAAACTAAGATGTTGAATGATTGCAAGAGCCAATAAAACGTCATATAATACATAGGGAAGTAGCTTCACAGTACGTAATATGATGCATGAAGGAAGCAGTGAAAGGGTGTATATGACATACTTGCTTTTTAGTACTTTAAGTACTGCTAAAAATTTATCATCTGTGGTAGACAACTTTTCTTAAATAATCTATCCAAAACAGGATAAACATACCTTATAAAATACATGAGACATTGGCTGGGAGGTCCACGAAGTGTACATCAACAGTTCATTATCAAATAAAAAGTTATTTTAAGTTAATGGTGAGCAGTCAAAAACTCTTTTAACAAATCTGGATTGTATTGTAGTAATTTTGCCAGCATGATGGAACTGGGAGGTAAAATGGCATTTTGGCAGTACTGAGTGTTTTCCCTTGTGTTACTTCATTACTGGATTAAATTTTTCCAAAGAAAGAAAATCTTTTATAAATATTGCTATTCAGAGAAATATAATTTCTGATAGGCAAAAAGTTTATTTCCACTTTACCCAGCAGCTATAGGAGAGCTTTCATCCATCACTACTTTGAAGTGCAAGGAAACTGTTAGTATAAAACAGTCTAACCAATCATATTTACCGAACCCTAACCCCCTACTTATAGCATACCTCAAAAAACAAAACAGGAAACTCTTCTGATAAGAACCAACAATAAATTCAGTAATTAACAGGCAAAAGGAAGGTAAACAGTATCATCAAAGTCCCATCTTATCAACTGGTGCTAATGTTTCCTCTAGCCAAATAACTACTTCAACTGGATTACTAACATAAACTGCTTCATACACTGCCAGTTCCGCTATGAATCAAACCTTGATTTGGACACTTAAAGATTTTGTTCTGCAACGGTAGTGCATGATAATGGTTAAAGAATAAAATAAATTCTGCTGAGTGTGACTTTGAACATTTTATCTTATTCTATGACATTAAATAAGGCAATAAGAATAAGAGTTATGAATATCAAGGAAAATGAGGAATCAACTAATGTATAAATACTTGTAATAAATCAATAAAACCTATGAAAACATCATCTAACTTCTCCATGCAGCAAAGACGAGTAATTTTAATCATATCATCATTAACATGGACTGCTGCTAACTACTTGTGGGAAGGTTGAGTGATGATGTAAATGCCCAGTCAAACTCTCGTATGTTTGTTGACATGCATCTGCAGCTAGTAGAGCAAGGCTTAATTTAATATCATGGGTGTATCTGGTATAGTTCTTCTTGAATACTGAAAAGTACAGTAAATCTCAAATGTTATAGAGGTTTGGTTGAATTTTCTGAATTTATGAAAAATTGTTTTACATGTGCTTTGTCTATTGTTACATAAACCCCACAATTTTCTTAACATTCAGAGCATTCACCAATACCATATTATCTTAAATTATAAAAATATTATGATGTTCTGCAATTTCAGCTCTATACTCAAAGCACTATCCTACCAAGACAGAAGTACCCAATACTCAAATCTAATTTTAATATGGCTTAAGTAGTAATTTATCATAGGTTTATTCAACGAAAGACACAGATGTCAAGTGTAATGCCACATGGTTGGCTCTCCATCTTAGAGAGTACCTTTGGGTAGTTTTATGCAAACCAAAGATTAATCTAAGTACTTATTCCAACATAAAGCCCGATTTGGCTCGAAGACCCTGAGACTCAGCCCCTACATTCTTCACGACCTAGTACCAGACCTCCGGACCAACGTGAAACATGATACCATATGGTGTTCCATCGGACCCATTCACCCCGGGTCTACCCTAGGCTGGGAGATTAGACCATCCCATCCTGACGGCACCCGTATTAACCCACGTTATAACAGGTCTCACTCACCTTGACGGTCCTTCTCTCCATCTCTGGGGTAGAGCAAGGGTGGCTTGAGCCCGGGGAGACGAGAGCAGCGGCCAGACCCGGGAGGACGAGGAGGATGAAACTGCTGACTCACGCAGCACCACCGTCCACCACTTTGTTTACATTGTCATGCCTCCCAGGCTCGCCAACCCTTTCGATAACACCAACTCTTACGTAGTATTAAACTCTAGAGCCTTACCTTACCTTTATAACTAAAAAAGATTAGTCAGTATCTTTCAATTCATTAAATATTTAACATATGCTATTTTTCTGACAAAAAAGACTCACTCCTCGGATGGTTCATTACACAAGGCTGCCAACTCTTCCGGTACAACTGCCGCATTCCAAACGCAAATAACTAAGATTTTATAGGTAACCTGAGATGGAGAGTTCCTCTTACGGTTAAAAGACTCCATTATTTGCCTAGATATATGATCCAGAGGATATCTCTTTCTACCTAATTACTGTAATTGAGAAGGTTATCCCCGTGGTATATATCATTTGGTGTTATTCTCGTGTTATTTGGTGCAGGTGGATGTTTGTGTGTTCTTGTGTCTGTACGTGTGTGTGTATAGATGAGCATGAACGTGCTAGCGCGTGTGCAGCCAAGCTTAACAGCACTTGCGAGGTCAGACGCTTTTATTACGGTGAAAGTCCAGTAACCAGAAATTTCAATGAGCAGGGTGACGGGAGGCTGGTGAGGCAAGGGCTGAGCAGGACCCCGCTGGGTAACACTCCTATCAATCCAGTTTTGAAGCAGAAATAAAAAGATCGGAGACCATAGTACTTGCCGTATCATCTTAAGTTGGGTCACTCACCTCTTCAGCATCTGTTTATACACACACGTGTCTTTAGCAGGATTAAAGTGAAGAGACACAGACATGGGCTAGAGAAAACATGGATACCTGAAGTATGGTTCAGTTGTCTTCTTCGGCGAAGTATTAGTCTAGGTGGATTATAGGCTTGACCAAAAGCTACCTTTGATAGGTACCGTACGAGAGCAGCTTTATCCTTCCTTGCCCACTCAATGGTTGGAGGCATTTGGCGTGAGGCAGTCCTCCTTACCCTCTCATACGTTGGGATATATGACATTATAATGCTTTGTATGCAGTAACATCATTTGTCATATGTACAAAAACGGCTCTCAAAGCATCATGTATCTATTAATATCATCCATCAAGGTCAGAATGAGCTACTTAACGAATAAAGTATGGTTGCGAGACATGGGAAATGGATGGAAATATGCAGAGGAGGGAGGATGCATTAAGATGAAATATTTTGAGGACAGCATGTATGTGAGGGGGGTTGATGTAATAAGTAATGATGGGGTGGAGAAGAGGTGTGGTAACAAGAAGAGCATAGTTTAGAGAGCTGAAGAAGTTGTGTTGAAATGTTTTTGATCATATGAAGAGAATGAGTGATGAGAGTTTAACAAAACGGATATACTTCTCAGAAGTGGAGGGGACAAGGAGAAGGGGGAGACCAAATTGGAAATGGATGAGTGAAGTGAAACAAACTTTTAAGTATTCAGGGCCTGGACATGCAGGAGGGTGAAAGGCATGCACAGGATTGAATGAATTAGAATGATGTGGTATACGTGCTGTCACTGGACTGAACCAGAGCATATGAAGCAGTCGGGGGAAACCATGGAAAGGTCTGTGGGGCCTGGTTATGGATAGGGGGTTGTGATTTCAGTGTAGTACACATGACAGCTAGAGAATGAATGTGAGCAAATCAGGGTTATTCTTTGTCTGCTCCTGGCACTGCCTTATTAAGGTAAGAAATTGTGATAAAGAGTGAAAGACAAAGAAAGAAAAATAACTCTTGATAATGTTAAATTCAACATGCATCATATGAGGGGCAACATTTTCTTTCTTTTAATTTGATAATTGTATAACTAGCATTTATTATTTTTTCCTGGTCCTTTGTCATGTAGAAAAGTACAAAGGATCAACAGGTCATTGGTAGATGAAATATCAAGTAACATGTGTATGTGTTGATGTTGGTTCCTCTCTTTCAGGTCACCAAAATGGCTTTTGTGGAGAAAGGTCTCCTATGTAACGCACCTGTGGTCATTTTGGTGAAATTTTGTCAAGGACCTCAACATCTCTGAAGCAATTGTCAGGATGGGACATAAGTCTTTGCTTTTTATACTTCTTTCCTTTTGTTTTTTGTTTCTGTTTCATTATTGTAGTTGATGATAGAGTAACATCTTCCTCTTAGCCTGTCAAGTGGTGTCCCTCAGGGTTCTGTCTTGTCGTCTACTCTCTCTTTTCTGTCCATAACTGATCTTTTCTCTGTTTCCAATCCTATTTACTCTTATGCTGATGATCCCACCCAACTCACTTGAATTCACTGCCTTCTCTCATCACTCCGACATTCTTTTACTTGCACCAAACATATTTCCTTTCTTAATTTGGTCCTGTGTAACATCATGGAATGGGAAAACGGTAGCTTGATTAGATCCAGTAGTGCCAAAATGCAATTCCTTATCATTACATCTTTCTAAATCATTATTCATTATATATATGTATGTGTGTGTATGAGTGGATGGACCATTCTTTGTCTGTTTCCTGGTGCTACCTCGCTGGTGTGGGAAACAGCGATTAAGAATTATAAGAAAATATATATATATATGCCTTCCATTATTCCCAATACTTTGCTTTAACTAAAGTATTTATAGTTTAATCTTATAGCACTAAAAATCTTATTTAAATTTGATTAGGTTATTGGTCTTGCTTAGTCTTAGTAGGTATCAAAAACTGTATGTAAGCAATACAGTAACAAAATTTTATTTTAGTCTTTTGAGTATGATCTCGTAGATTGCCATTCAAGAAACAGTTTTCAACTGTTAAAGGGGTACAAAATTTTTCTATATTTTTGGGAGGCAACAGGTTTGTACAATTTTTTTAGTATTCTATAGATTCTCAGAATTTTGTGATGACAACATTGTAACCACTGGTCTGTTATTATATGTATTCCTGTTATGTTATTAGGAGTCAAAGGGAGAATAAACAAGTATGGAAATGGGACACTGCAAAACTTGAAAGATACAGTAGTATGCCATTTGAATATATGTGGCAGACCAACAACCAAGGCACCAATGTGGATGCGGTATTTGAAAAAAAAAAAGTTGTACAATGAATGAATATGACCAGATATTACCTACTTAGCCTTAAACAGTTTAATTCAGGCTAAGAAGGTGAATAAAGTAGGAATGAAATTCAAGAAAGGTAAAAAGACACAGATTATCTTTAATGATATAATGTAAATACAAAACCATTTAAACATCAGTTGCAAGAATTACATGTGTTAATTACAAGAAAATCAGAAATTATGCCTGACACTATATCAACCAACTCACATGTTCAACCTAGGCAGTGATACAGAAAATATATAAATATTTTCATAAATCAAAAATAAAGTTAATACAGCATCATTATACTCCCATTGTTAAAAGGCAAATGTCCATACATGTGACAGTAGTAACCATATTAGTTAGATGCCATTCCACACAGCAGTGTGAACTACTACACACTATGTAACACCATTATCATGCCACTCTACATAAAATTGTGACAATCTATTCCTCTATCATCATCATTTCATTCCTAACACTATGGAACAGATAAGTTACACAGAGCTTCTGATATCGCTCACACACATTCTCAACAAATAAACAATATAAATGGTGGCACTCCACAAAGCAATGTGATACTGTGCACAACAAAGGATGACACAGCATACAAATTGGGTAACACTTCATATACTAATGCAATGTTGCACATCATAAAAATATAGTGACAATTCACATACCAATGTGACAGTACAAAACACATAGCTGTGTGACACAGTGCATACCATAACATACCATATGACACAGTATGCACCACACACAAGATGAGACTCCACACAGTAACATTACACAATGCAAACCATACAAGTGTAAGGAGCTGCACAGTAGTGAAACATATAGTAACACTTCCATTAATAAAATGTAAAAATGTACAGCAAAGCATGACAGTCTGCTTTCCAGTGTGATAAAATGTACAGCATAGAAGTAGGCTGACACTCCATATAGCAGTGTGACAGAGCACAGGATAGTGTGACACTCCCCACAAAACCATTGGGTAACTATCTGCCAATTTGCACAGTGCATGTCCTACACGAAAGGTGATGTTCCACACCACAGGTTGAGACGACACATAACACTGATACAGTACATCCTATACAATAAGAGCAGAGTGACACTGTAAGAATGACAGTGCACACCATACAAGGTGACACTCTTCACAGCAATATGATATCACACACCATACTAGTAGGACAAAACCTAACATAAAACAATATGACAGTATACACCACACAACTAGGATGACTGACCACTCAAAGAATGTGACTTTATACACCACAGGGTAAATCTCCTCACAACAATGTCATTAAGGTGTACACCACAGAATGACACTCTACAAAGCAATAGGAGTGCACAACACAGAATGACACTACACACAATAGTGTAATACACATTTGAAAGGATACTACTCCATACAGTAATGTGAAACTGTGCACCATAAGGTAACACTCTACACAGCATAAGACATTACACATCATAGGGTGACACTATACATAGCAATGACACACTGCACACTGTAATGTGACACTCCACAAAGCAATGTAATATCAAACAACGTAGAATGATACTCTGCAAAGCAGTGTAACAGTGCACACCATAGGGAGACAATTGACACCAGTGTAAAAGCATACATCACAGAGTGAAATCCTACACAGCAATGTAACCATACCATACTGTGACAAATAATACATGAGTATGATAATACACACTATAGTGTGACACTCAAGACACTACACAACAATTTAATAGTGTACACAACACAGTGACACTCACACCAATGTAACAGTGCACAACACCATGGCATGACAACCCACACAGCATTGTAACTCGACACTGTAATGTAACAATGCACATCTTAAGATCACACTCAGCACAGTAATGTAACTGCACATTATAAGCTGATACTCCACAAAGCAAATTGACGCATGGAAAGGCATTAATTAACTAATGGTATGAAAACACAGAAATGTGGCAAAACAGAGGCCACACAGTAACTTGAGGGGTACAGACCACAAAGCAATGAGAAGCAGTGCCAGCCAAAAAGTAAGTCATAAAGGGATGCTCCACAGAAGAGTGTGACACAGTGGAAGCTGCAATGAAATCTCATGAGGTGAAACTCCACAGCAACTGTCACGTGACTGTGGACACCATACTTTAATCCATAGGGTGACAGTCCACAAAAGTGTGACACTCTGGAAGTCTGAGTATCTTGTGGAATAACTCAACAAGGCTATATGAAATCATGCAGACCATAAAACTGCAGTAACATTCCACACAATGCTAGAGTACACACACCATACACATTTGGCAGTACTCCACACAGCAATAGCCATACAATCACTAACAGGGAGTTACATTACATACCATAATATGACATTATGCATACTATACAATCATGACATTATGCATACTATACAATCACTTTGAATATCAATTACTGGTACAGGCAGAAGTTCTGTCCAAATTCCTTGGAAACAAGCAGTGTTTCAATTAGGAATAGTCTTGTATTTTACGTACCAGTCTTTCCAAATGGGTTTTCTAGTTTTAACTGTTACATGTGTGTAATAATGTAAATATACACCAAATAAAATATTAATACTAATACTATCTCTTGACCTCACTCATTATTCTTTCCTGTCTCTGCGACAAACAAGTGTAATATAAAGCAAGGCATACATTGACAGTTGCATAAGATGAAGTGCTAGAGATTGGATACTTGTTGAATATAGGCAGAATAAAGACAAAAGCCATAGAAATAGTTAGAAAAACCATTCAGCACTACTATCATAAGTTCAAACTTTGAAAACTTAAGACACCAATTTGATGGAAATGTTAAATATGTGGGTTTCAGATTTTGGATATTTTTAGACAGTAAATAATCAGACTGGTGGTCTAACAGTACCAAGTAATTATCAAAAAGCATCTTTTTATATTATCCTTCAATTTCCTGGGTATCACTCTTTCATGAAGCTTTGGACAAATTAAACTCATGAAACATGGTCAGCAAAAATACAAATGAAAATAAACTAATACAACTTACAAACCTGTATAAATCAAAAAAGGTTTATAGAGCCCTGGGAGTAAAAAATTTTCTGGAGCTAACATCATTATCAAAAGGGATAGTGAGAAAGGCATTGTTGTATAAAACTTAATAATTTCCACCATCATATTTATTTACGATATTATCTATACGTGACCATTAACTCCTATCACAAATTTCATGGATGGGATCAGGTACATACACCTTCTGAAACATACAATTTTCAACCCATGGTTAGTGTGCTATAACACAATATGGACTTTCTTACACAAGCACTTCTTGCAATTTTGCTTTGCAATATAAACTGATTTAAGTGAAAGCAACATCTATATACACAGTAACTTCACTCTCAAAATGCTTCCACTTCCCAATGTTTCTCATCTTTTCTTCCACCTAATTCTAACTATAGCATACAAGTTATCCATTTCTATCACTCTCATCCCTGACCTACAAAAACTTAAGTTTCACATCCATACATATACATATGTATATACATACATATACTTGTAAGATTCTTGCACACTCAATGCTAAAATTTTCTTGTGGTTAGAACTTCCTGGAAAGCATTCATATTCACTTTATAATATGCTTTTTCACCCCATACATGTCAGGTAAACCTACTTCTTCAAAAATTTCCATACAAAGTATACAAGAGCCAAAATCCTGTTTACATCTTCCTTCCTAAACCTATCCTCTTCTTTGCTAGCAAGAGACTTGCTAATCTTTTCGACAATGTCAATAACTTTAACCATTAATTTTGTCAAATATGTAAAAGAAAAAAAAAATCCTGTAATTTTTACAATTACTGGTAATCTCCTTTTCTTTATATAGAGTAGAACAAGTACTGCCCTTGTTCAATCACCAGACACCTGAGTATCTTTCCATGATTCCATACACCTTCTAGGTTCACCCTAAGGTATTTCTACCTTCACTCTACACAATCTTGCTCACCAATGCATGTATAACCCCAGCTTTCCTGTTCTTTAAAGCCTTTCTCTTTTACCTCCACTTCTGTAATGTCTTCTCACTTACTTGATCAAAATTCATTTATATTTTTTACCTCTTCATGAAAAGACCAAACAAGACCATATATCAGATCCATTCTTGCATAAGTGTTAACCTTTTTACAGAATATAAGCATTACTAATTTCAAGAGCTAAAATTTTACAATCACTTAATTCATTTAGAACACAAATTATTACCCATAAACATGTCCCAGAGGAAAAATATTTAAGTTTACTCGTGTATCTATGAACTTGACATTTTTCGAGGAACTAAGGTCAAAACTCAAGCCAAACAGTACACTTATGGTAATTTTTGAATAATTCAGGGCTGGATTTCCTATTCCACAAAAATCATCCTTAATTAGACTTGCATACCTGTAAGACCTGTAATTGTTAGGCAAAAGATATATCCTAATCTGAAGTTCAATCATACAATGAACATAAAAAAGAAGTATAAAACATGGTAAGCAGTTATAAATACTATAATATAAAATAAAGTATAGCATACAAAATACAAGTTATCCTCAGTAATAAAATATAACTTTACAATACAAAATATTATTATTTTGTTTTTTGAGGACAAGGCCCACAGAACTACATATCTAAAATACTTTGAAAGAAAAATTTCAACCTGTACTACCTTATACAAATTCAAAACTCTAAGTAATGTGATTTAAGTTTATATTTCAGCTCTTTTCTACTGCCTTTGTCATAAACCTGCTACTTTGAAAAAAAATCTCAAAAGCCTTTTCTGTAATACTGGGTTGACTGAGCTGAAGGTGGAGGTGCATGATGGGGAGGAGGCCCAGGAGGATGTGATGGTGGGGCTTGAGGCGGTGGAGTTGACCACTGAGCTGTTGAGTACTGCCCTTCATACTGGGGCCGACTGCCATATGAAGTTGGAGGTGGGACAGTAGGGGCTACACTTGAGTATGGAGGTGGTGGAACAGTGGGATTTGGTGGAGGAGGGGCAGCAGGGTTTGGTGGATATGTATACTGGGCAGTTTGGGTGCTATATGGTGTAGTGAAAGAGGTAGAATATGGAGGAGGTTGGGAATGTGTTGGAGGAGGCTGGGTGTGGGCCGGGGGTGGGCTTGTGAATGTATGAGTTGGTGGTGGATGAGTTGGAGGCATATGAGGAGGAGGAGGATGGGTGGGTGTGGGATGAGATGGCCCAGAATGCTGGAAAGATGAGTGAGAGGAGTGATCTGGAGGGTCCTGCAGTGGGACTGTAATGAGATTAGTCCTTGCTGTGGTCATGACAGGAATAACAGGGATGTGATGAGAAGTTCCTTGGTGACTGGAAGGTGACTGGTGGGACTGTGAGTGACTAGTGCCAAACTGCCCAGATCCCTGACGAGCAAACTGAGAAGCAGAATATGAATCACGGTGTTCATAGGCTTCCTTTCCAACTCTGGGGTCTGACATTGAACGTGGATCTTGTCTAGCTTCCCCTCTTGGGTCCCCTCTAGGCTCACGGCATTCACCTCTTGGGTCTCGGTGGCTAAGGCGTTCCTCCTTTGTGTCTTCTTTGGGGACTCCAGGAACTCCAGACATTTTCATGTGGCGATGATCAATGTGGGCCTGAAATCAGGACAATGTTTATCATTGATCATAAATAGTATGAAAGTGTTCACTGTTGTCTATACTAACAATGGTAATACCAAGGACTGACTTGGGTAAGTGTTATCTTATATGGTTTATTTCTCATTACGTAAAGATAAGAGTGTTTTCATACAACTTAATACAACTTAATAAAGGGGAGTCATACAGAAGTGGATAGATAACTCAATTGAGATGTGAGAGGGATAAATTATCCTTCATGCTGTCTGCATTCAATCAGCCTTATTTAAAGATGCAAACAAATATTTTCCCCACTATTTGTAATGACAAACCTTACCCTACTATTTTCCTAAAAGCTTCGGCAATATGTCTATCCTTCAAAATTCATGTGATACTCAGCCTCCATTCTACCATCAGTGCTAAAAGTATAACTCTTATATCTAAACTGCAATTTCTCCACATGTTGACCAACCAATCATATTTCAAACTCTAACTCATTTTTCAAAAACAAAACAAAACTATTTCTGCGTTTAATAAAAAAACATACCTGTAAATCTCTCTGAGACAAATAAGTGCGCTTGCACACAGCCTTATTGATTGTGTAGTTACACATGAATACTGTGCCTAAGCCAGTTTGTTCCACTCTGGCTACACGCTCCCCACATCGAGCACACACCCGGTCCTCACTTCGAGCACACCACAAACAGAAGACATGTTTGCACGGAATCTGTGAAAATTGGTATATTTATCATAATAAACCTGTCTGGAGTTAGCAGTAGTTAGATTTTGGGGAACTGGTACTTTTAATAAAGAGAATTTTTTTCTAGCACTGTGTTGATGTCTGAACTAGAAAAGAAGGCACAACCAACCAGACATAATAACAAAGATATAAATATGGCAACCATTTGATTAAACTTTAATAGGTGTCAGCCAATCACATACCAACTTTTCAAAGTGATAGTTTGTAAAAACACACACACACACACTTAAAAACTAGCACTAAGCTGTCATCTGTCAACTTCAGCTATGCCAGAGATCAACTGTTACTCTAAAAATAGGCCAGGACAACCATATAAGAATGAGGTGAGTGAGAAGTATATCACATTCCTTCTACTTCATACACTGTCAATAATCAGTAAAAAGTCTCCTTTCATCAGAATTACTTTTCTGTCATGGACAGCAATATTCCAGCATCTGATTAGCATAAAAATGTAAGTTGAGGAGTTCCTCCAGTTACTGGATCAGACAACTGAGTGTATACTTGGTGAAAAGATCTGTACAAGGCTAACTACTGACTGATCATTTACAGTGATTTGGGAGACACCTATCTTTTTTTTCCAGGTTTATTATGTATTCTTAAGAACAAAACATTTCTGGGAAGAGAAATTTCCCTCCCCCTAAAAAAGTAATCATTCTGTATAGAACTGCTTTTCCCACTAAAGTTAATGCAATCAAGTTAAAAAGTCTTTAAAAGATATGATAACTGCTTCTTAAGTTTGGTTGCTACACTTAAAGACACACAAAAAGGTAATAGAGAAGGTCCTCCTGAAGGCAATAAACATGGGACCAGAATTAAGAAAGCTGACTTACAGAGAAAGGTTAGAAACCTTAAATTTGCCAAACTTGAAAAAGAAAGGTGTGAGGGGGTGACCTAATCACAACCTTGAATTTGAGGGGGTGACCTAATCACAACCTTGAATTTCTAAAACAAGTAAAAAAGTGAACAGTTCATCAAAAGATGTAGGGACAGGACAATCAAAGGACATAGCATGAAATTATGCAAGAAACTTGTTAAAAATGATGAGAAGTACTTTTATGGTATACGAGTGGAGGATGAATGGAATAAACTGACTGAAGACACAGTTAATGTACACAGCATACATAAGTTTAAGAAGTTGCATGATAGCACAGAATGTTCAAGTAATGGTGCCCCATTAGTAAGAAAGCCCTACCCATCCAGTTCATATAGGTAAATAAGGTAACAATCTAAATATTACAAACTTTTTATCTTACCATTCGCCCATAGATAAGTATTGGTTTGTTACAAGCATCACATATATGGATCCTAGGAGAGAGCACTTTTTCTCCAATCAAATTAACTGGGTGATCCCAAGACAACCGTAGCATAGGTGCAGGTGGGCCTCGGTCCAATGTTGTGAATGTTGGAGCTTCCAGAGATGATATGTCACAATCCTGATCATCTACAGGGAAAAGAAATATATCAAATGATAGCAAACTAATCATTACAGTGCAAATATCAAAAGAGCAAAGGGAGTGGGACATCATCCTATAAAGGAGCTTTAAATCAAAAATAAGCAATCACTGACCACTGAAGACCTTCCAAGACTCTAACACAAAATTCTACTGTTTAATAACAAAAATACATAATAAGAGGATTCTATTGACATGTGTATTATGATTGTCTCATATCTACATATCTTTATATAACACAAAAAGACGTTTTAACTATTTTAACTATTTATTCTAATATTTCACGTGATAAGGCGTGGATATCAAAATATCTCCTGTAATGCAAGAGTAACACAATACTTTCAGGTCATTCTTCCAACAAATATATATGAACTTCAGAATCTATATTTTTTGCTTTCTAAAATCCTAATCTTACAAAATGTGATCTAGAAAGTCATTCCTCGTAATAAATAACTCTGAATCATTAACTTTCATTTTCTTTAAACATTATTTTGAAAGACCATGTCTTTTAATGATAAATAATTTAATAAACTAACATGATAGGTAAGCATTTCTGATAATGGTTTACTGATACAAAACACAGGTCTCTGTTTCTGTTCTAAACCTTCATTAGTTCATCTATTACATCCTTCTTATGAATGAAACAGAAGCTGTATGTCTGGATGTATCAATACATATGTTTATTTTCATAAGCCTTCATCAAATTGACAGTTTATACATCCTCTTTTCAAATGCAGCTGAGGATTATTCATTTAATGATCCAATATTATGAGGATCATCAAAAGAAAGCCTAGGTTCTTTTCTCAACAGCTTAAAGCATTTAGGCTCAAAATTCATCCTGAAGGGCTTCATTTTTCCATTCAGTACGAGCATATTTATCTCTCACAATACCTTTGGGTTTCCCTACTTTCTACTTATATATAGTTGCTGAGGAAACCCTGATCATTTCTCATACCGCTAGTTCAATGTGCTAACAAATATCTAACTAATGCTCCCCTTACAAGATGGTCACATCAGATCCAGTCCTTAAGTGATTAAATTGTGTTTCGAGTGGACCTTTCATACCCGCATGTGTGAAAATGTTTGACAACTGTAGTTCTTAGGGAAGATTTCTGTATTCATCAGCCTGTTGTCAATGGAGAAGTTGTAAAAGATATGGAGAGATACAAAAATAATACAAAATGAAGACAGGTTTTCCCATACTCCATCTGAAGGTTGCATCACTCTCAGTTGAGGAAAAGGGACAGCCTTGTTAAGGAAAGTTTCACTCCAAAGAAGTCCATTATTTCCCTGCTTCTGACTGTAGCACGGCTTTGAAGCTGAATGATTGCCAAAAACAGGGTACTGGGGTTAATTCATTTCATGCTTGCTTGTTGTTTCTGACTTCAGTGAGGAAGTGATAGGAACAAACTAAACAACTTCATCTCCTGACGTCCATAGCTAATTCCCATAGACCAGCTCCATGGTTTCTCCTGACTGCTTCATATACCATGGTTCGACACACTGACTGCACAGTAGTGCTTCAAATAATACATCTATCCAATCTACTCTATCCCATGCATGTCTCACCAGCAGGAATGTTCAGGCCCTCATAATTCAAAGCCTCTTTCACTCCACCCATCCATTTCTTCTCATCCTTCATACTCCCTCCATTTCTGCCATGGATACCCTTTCTGTTGGTCTTTCTTCACTCATCCTCTCCATATATCCAAATCATTTCAGCATACCGTGGTCAACAACATCAATCAGACTGCATTTACTTCCAAATCTTGCTCTTATACTGTTATTCTGTACATGATCCACTCTCCTCACAGCACATTCTGTCTTCAGGTATTTAATTACCACATCCACAATCTTCTGCTGTTTTGCTAGCAGGATTGAAAGACACATCCATATAACATATCAGGACAATTGTACTTTCAAACACACCCATTTTTGCACAAACAGGCACTGACCAACCATTCCACACATTCCTAAATGCACCCTGGACCTTCCCCCCCCACTCTCCCACCATGACTCACTTTAACTCACATGGTTCTGTCAGCTGCCATATCCACTCAACCCATCTTGTCTCAACCCATTGCCACACTTCACTAAGTCACTTTTATTCACACAAATTTTCAATTTCGTTCATTCACTCTTTTTCCCAAACTCTGATACCAGTTTCTGCAGCATCTCTCTCAAGTCTACCACTAGATCTGTGTCATTTGCAAACAGCAACTGACTCACTTCTCAGTCCCTCCCCACCACCTTACACTCAGCATGCTGCAGACCCATCCCCTCTCTATGACACTTGCATCTACCTCCCTAACCACACTGTCGAAAAACAGAATAAACAACTATAGTAACATCATACACCCTTGATGAGACCCACCCTCGCTAGGAACCACTCATCCTCCTCCCCTCCTTCTCGCACACGCACCTTACTCTCCTGAAAAAAATTCTTTACTGAATGAAGCTGCTTTCTTGTCACACCTGGGATTATATATATAAAAATAATATGTGTCCAAAACAAAAATAAAAATCTGACTTACACTGTTTTATCTTTGGTGGCTCATTCTCATCTGGCGTTGGTTCTTCTTCATCTTCTTCACTCTCTATCTGTCAATCAGTACCAGAGATATTAAAAAAAAACTGTGTGACATAGTGCTGTTGGTTTACAGTTCTGAACACCAACTAAAATTCAGTTCTTTTTTTATTCAATACGCAAAGAAGTTTAAAAAAGAGCTAATGCTTCAATATGAATTTCAACATCAAGTCATTCATAACTATGAAGTTTTAGTTTGATTAAAAAAAATCCTTTTAAGGTGGTTTTACTCCACAAAGAGTTTTACTTATCAAAGGAAAGATAAAAATTCCTCTAGTATGATACAAGGTTTTCAAAAAAAGTTATCAGTATTCTGCACAATATTAAGAATCTCTTAACTCAAAAATATATAAATCCAATACCAAAACAATAATCAGCTGTTGAGCAATAATGTGCTACCTTAGTTATAATCACCAATCTTATCAAACGATCTCTTCCGAGGGTTGAATTGCAATAAGGACTTTCATGAATTAAGATAAAGCTCAGGGAAGAGTATGCAAGGATCTTGAATGATGCAATTCTTGTCCTAGTTCTTATTTCTGGATGCGAAACGTCAATTTTCAAGTTAATATAGGGGTAAAAAAAAAAAGCAGAACAACAGAAATGTATAACTACATAATACACCAAGATTTGGAACAAACTTAAGGATGAATTAATGCGAAAAATGTGTGGTATGAAAAAATCATAAAAGTACGTGGACAGAAATCATAAGGGATAGTATAGCTAAGACATACGGAGGATCAGAAAGACACAGGGAGAAACCTGAGAGTATGGATGACATAATGAAATGAGTGGATGACCTAAAAAGGGATAGGGATATTGCAAAAGTTATGCGTGCCACTATGTGCAGAGAGAGCAGGGAATTGAGTCGTAGTCTGTGCTTGGTGTCTTCTTTATGGTAGATGCAGTGTAAACATGTAAAATCTTGGGATATGATGAAATGGTGTTTGTAGTGTTGTAGTGATATCTAATGTCAAGAATGTAAGTGGGTTAGTATGACTTGAGTCTGTCCGGTGAGTATGGTTTCTGATTGGTGTAAGTCTGGTTGGTTAGAGTTTAAGACTGAGTAGGAAGGTCAGTTGTT
>JAUUDZ010218734.1:0-14092 GCA_032361705.1 Panulirus versicolor | reverse complement strand
CAGTATATTATGATATATTCTAGTACGAGATCGTACGATGTACTCTATTATAGTACGATATATTAAGATATATTCCAGTATGAATAAGTACGATGTATTCTAGAATAAACCTGTGATGACGACACGAGCGCTTGTGGTAATATTTCGCTGGGGTCGCACAGCACCACGACCTGCCTGCCCTTCAGAAGTCGTCCCAGGCACGACCCCCTGAGCCCAGCGGTAGGAAGCTGGCAGCCGTCCACGGCACCCTCCCACACCCGCCGCCCCTCCTACACACACACACACACACACACACACATCCCCTGCATACATATATACATACACACGCACCCACGGCCGCCTACATACCATACACATCCACCCACAAACACACATACCCACTGCCCCTACATACACACACACCCACACCCCTTACTTACATACACACCTACACACGGTCCCTCTTACACCCACACGCACCCAAGGTCTTAACACACACACACACACACACACACCTTCGGCCGACCCTCTCCCCACAGTGTTCACAGACCACCACTCAGTGTAGGGTCGTCTGCAGCAGTTGGCACCGCTCTCGGGTCATGGCTGCCTCGCTGGACAAACCCATCTAATCTTTAGATTTAAAATTGATTATACAAGTTTGCAGATCCTGAATCACTATGGCCAAAAATAACGCAGGACGTATTGTTTTTTTTTTTGTATCTTTCATACTTGTTCGCCGTTTCTCGCTTTAGCGCCAGGAACAGACGGAAAAAAGGTTTCTTTTCCTCACATCCATATTCCAGTTGTTATAAATAGAAAACGGAAATCATCACAGCCAAAAAAAAAAAATACTAATTTTGTTTATACTTGTGGCAACCGTACTGGGCTGTAAATAAATATTTGTACTGTACGGGAGTGTTACAGTCTCGTAAAAGAACTCACACTAAAGGAGTCTATATATTTCATTGCTACTAGGAATACTACAGCCTTATGATGCAGGAGCCTTTAACACCAGGACCTTTCCATAGAAACAGGTTCTGGGGGTAACTATAAATAAATAAATTCTGTAGAGGGAGGAAGCTTTGCACTCGTGAGGCCCTGTCCCCTGAATATGTATGTATGTATGTATATATGTATGTATGTATGTATGTACGTAGAACAGATGGACTATACGTTTTCGGTATATGAACTATCCTATATCGGCATCAGATGGACTGGCCTCTACATCTACAGCAGATGGACTGGGCCGCAGTATCAGCCAACTGACCACTGGCAGACCCCCTCTATAGTCGTCCATCTTCTTCCCTTACAGCTCTATTCTCTCATCGGTGACGGTAAGCCATTAAAGCTGAGGTACGGACAGGCTTTGGTGCAATGACATGGCGGGTAGAAACGGTTACTCTAGCCGTTGTTGAGCAACTTCATGGCCCTCATTAAGCTTTTATCTTGCCATTATCTCTATCGCCAAGTTGGTGCTGGTGGCAGACCGGATGTGTGAGGATGTAGTGATGGCGAGACGATGGCAAGATAACGAGCGCTGACGAAGGCATTTAGGGAACTCGCTGTCCCTCTCTTCCTCATCTTCGGCGCATGTCCTTCAAGCCTACGACAGACTTCTGACCATTGTACCAGGAGGAAATAAAAGTAACAAACTCAGTACATCAAACAACGAGATCCAGTCGACAGAAAACAGCACAGTCGCAGTAAAAAGGTCAAACATATCGTAGTGCTACACACTCTCTCTGCTGGCGACGGTGACGTTGACCAACGACTGCGTGACTCGCACCTCAATAAGCTTCCTTCTGGCTTTAAAAGCGGACCACTTGCGAGGTCGGGCGAGTTTGTGTAACGTTCAAGTTATCGCGCCGACATGATCATTTCAAGGGGACGGGCATAACAGGGGTAGGAACGGCGACGTGATGTTAAAACTACTCCTGTGACCTGTGGGTGGGTGTACGTAGGGCTAGTCATTAAAGTGAGGGAACACGAGTCTTGTTCTATGGAATTGTTCAAGCTAACCCCTTGACCTCAACGAAACGAGGGCGCAATAATTGAGGACAACGATACGACCCTTGAGGACGACGGTATGGCCCTTGAGCACGACGGTATGGCCCTTGAGCACGACGGTATGACCCTTGAGCACGACGGTATGGCCCTTGAGCACGACGGTATGACCCATGAGCACGACGGTATGGCCCTTGAGCACGACGGTATAGCCCTTGAGCATGACGGTATGGCCCTTGAGCATGACGGTGTGGCCCTTGAGCACGAGGGTATGGCCCTTGAGCATGACGGTATGGCCCTAAAGTACAGCAGGATAGTGTCTGGGTATGATGACCAGTCCTCTTACTTGACTGTGATGGCCAAGCTACTACGATCAAGCGTCATGCCATCGTGCCAAAAAGACACACCGTCGTAGGCAAGAGGGTTTGCACAGATCATGCGGTTAGGAATGATGGGGAGCTGCCTGCAGATCATACCAGAGCGCCAGCCGCTACATCGTAAGATATCATCTAGTAATAACTGATCACGACGTGGTAGAATTCATTTCTACATTCGCAAATATTGTTAACCGTTTTGATTATAAACTAGAGCCACTGTACTGAAGAGGGATACAACACTGTAAAACCGACGATACAATAAACTGGTACTGAGCAGTGTTAGCACCAGCCAGTGTAAGGTGACCTATGTATGGTCTCAACCTTATCCAGGAGGCGGACCTGGGGTTGCTGGGAACTGTGTCAACCTCAGGATTTCCATATGAAAACCAAGATGCTTTCAGTCTGATCCTTCCATCAGCTGATTTGACACAGCTGATGTGATATCATGTCATATTTACTATTTTACTCTATACTTTTATCACAGCACCTGTTGTGTTACATCTGATAATTCATAACTGCCTTTCAAACTTGTTCTCGAAATGAATTTACTCCAAATCCTCTCCAAACCCACTGTTTATGAGAGTTAACCATCTGACAACCTTAACATAGTGTGTGTGTGTGTGTGTGTGTGTGTGTGTTTGTGTGTGTGTGTGTGTGTGTGACACTGTATTGTAACTGCACGTGTGACGACGTGTGTATATAATGTCCACGTCACGAGACAACAGCAACATCCTTGACTTTCAATATCTCGAGGAAATTTCCAGTTTCCGTCTCTTGCCCTCCCACCCACCTCCCCAGCTGCTTCCCTCCACACCTCTGTACAGCATCGACCGAGGCACGGGAGTAACTTAACATCTCGAACGCGACGTTACGACACTAGTTTGACGGTAAGAAGCTTAAGTACGACGGTCATACGCTTGAGTACTGCGGTGCGACGCTTGATTACTACGGTACGGACCTTGAGTGCGGCGGTACGACCCTTCATTACTGGTGACCTGGCCTCATGGACGAAATGAAAGGCCACACCACCATACTGAAGGGTCGTAACGTTACTCTTAACGGGCGTACCGTCGTGCTCAAGGGTCTTACCTTCGTACTCAAGGGTTGCACCGTCGTGCTTAAGGGACAAACCGTCGTGCTCAACAGGCTACTATAACTTTAGAATAATCTTCACTTCAGCTGCTATCTTGGACTTCTAGAAGAACAAAAGGATGAAGGCGATGGACGAAATCAAAACAACACTGGACGTAGTGGTGGTGGTGGTAGCAGCTCGGGTGGTGGTAGTGTTGATGGTGGTGGTAACGGTGGTAGCTGCGGCGACGGCAGTGGTGGTGGCAGTGTCGGTGGTAGCACTGGTTGCAATGGTGGCGATAGTGGTAATACAGTAGTGTTGGTGACTGTGGTGGTGGTGGAGACCATGGTGGCAAGGTATGCCAATATGGTGATGGTGGTTGTTCTCCCCCCCAGCCCCTGGGTTCCGCACCAGAGGCCGCCCCTGGCTTGGCTCGCCTCACTGTGTTCGCTCCAGCCTCCCCGTCTGGTTGCCGGAGCCGAGCCGAGCCGTGGCCGGGGAAATGGCTGTGACGTCGCCTGGCACCAGCTCAGATGGGCATCGAAGACAAAATGTCTGACACACGTTTGCTCTTCTCAAAGCACAGAAATAAAGGTGGCTGACCGGTCGCCAGGTCCTGCTGTCGAACACACCACAAATTCCCTAAAAGAAAATCTCGTACTGGTGCGAGGCCTACCACACACACACACACACACACACACACACATCTGTAACCTCTTTGGTATTCATAGAAGGCCTGAGTCTACCCCCAGTGGCTATCAATACAGTCCCAACCCGTTTACCTCCGGCTGAACACAGGTAATTTGCTCAGGACATTATGTGCACTGATGACGGAGGGAGGACGTCACAGGGGCTCCTGGTAGTGGACTATGGTAGGGTAGGTTCCCTGGTGAGAGGACTTGTAGGAAGCGGCAGCAGCGCTGTACACAGGCTGTCTTCATAGGGATCTCACCGTTCTTAACAGTTTTGTGTGTGTGTGTGCGTGTTTACCATCTGTTCGTTACGGGGAAGAGGTTTCATACTCGTGTTGCCTCGTCTCTTAACCTTGTTTTTATATTTTCTATCTTTACTCCTACGTATGTGCACACACACACACACACACACACACCATCCTAAGACAGGCACCCAGTCATCGACCAACCCCAAGGGGAGGATGAACACCTAGGTTGGGTGTGGCCCAAATACCATGCCAAGGATTCGAACCCAAGCGGGTCCGACCGCTGGTTGGCCCTACCTGACTCATGGTCAGTAACGTTAACCTCTACACCACGAAGGCTCGTTTGTGTGTGTGTGTGGTTACCTATACTGATATGGTAGATTGCATTTCCGCTTCTGGGGTGACCATCTCTTAACCCACGTCTTCTGCCATACAATATTTGAACATCTTCATATCTTCCACAGTCACTGGCGTCACAACGGCTGTGACACTCGTCCAGCTCCCAGGGGAGCTGCTCCTCACATGTCTCCTGACTCTGTTCCCACTTGAACATCTCCTCGCATGTCTCCTGACTCTCACAATCAGTTTCCCCATTTTCCACTCCAGTTCACTGGTTCCTCTCCCTCTCACAGAGGTGTTCCATGTTCGCTTTGTCAGATCCACTGGGGAACTTTGAAGGCGTCATCACATCTCCAGCTATTTTCAGTTATTTCCGACGTGGACAACACCCTGGCTGCCTACCTCCTCCTGTAAAACAGTTCTAATTCCAGTACAGTCTGTGTTGTCATCTTTCCATCATCCTCAGTATTCCCCGCTGTCTCGTGCGATGGTCGCGCACCAGTGTTGCGTGCTGAACGTGGGTCCAATGTATACAGCAAATATCTCCCTCAACATCTAATTACCAAATGCTGGAAGAGAGTTCTCTTTTTCGGGATATGATTTACTTCTTTGACAAGGCTCCTTCATGCAGTTTTCTGGTGACCAATTGGGAACAATGCCCATTCCTGGGATTCCTCTCATCGCAAGATTCCTGTAATTTCTTCCCTGCAAAATGACGGTCACAGTCGGGTCCGATTCTATCGTGCTTCACCCTCATCATCTTGCATGTGTTTGGACACCAATTCATCATTCACATATCACATTAGTGCCGGAGTTCGTCCAAATATCTCTGTTGGTTGTCACAGTCGGGAATAATCCTTATTTCTCCCACAGTTTTACTTCCACATGTAATATATTCAGGTCCGATGCATGGATGGTCTTCGTGCAAGTCACTTACACAACTCAGAAATAGCAGTGACCCAAACACCGGATCCTACAGAACACCACTGATGACTTCATCCATTGTAGAGGCACTCAGACATGGAGGGAGTCTCCTCTCCTTATGTCTTCATGGGTATCCATATGTTTGACCCGCCTGTCTCACTACGGACGCAGTTGCCTTATTCCTTTTATTTGTCTTACTCTTCCATAAAAGAGGTTTAGGATAGCGTAATGTACGATCTCTCTCCTGAACCCATGTCTGTTACGCCTTCTCAGACCTTTACTGGCCTACCATTTAGTACACGATCAGTCACATTTTTGTGTACAGGAAAGGCATGTGCTATCTTCCCACTCCTTTGTACCAATTCCCATTCATTCAAGGACCTGCCCATCTCAAGCAGTCAGTCCACGGTTTCTGTAAACTCTTGAGCGCGAAGGACGAAAGACTCTTAGTGTTCCACCAGGGCCACGTGCCCTATAATATGTGTGGCTCCGTCATGAGCCCATCTCTCTCTCTCATCTAGTGATCTCGGTGCTTTCCAAGATCTCTTCCTTCCCATTTAGGTATTGATGGAGGTAATATTTTGGACACATTCCAAGACTTGGCATTCAGTGCCTTTCCAGGGTCTTCCAGCAATCCTTCCCTCGACAATCCTTTGCTCTAGCTTTTCTATCACTGATGAGTCATTCCTGATAACCTCATAGAGACGTCTGGGTTAGTGCATTGCATGCGCGTGCTTCAGTGCTATTTGTGTGTGTGTGTGGACGTCTTACATGTGGGTGTACATGAGCGCGTAGAATATGTGCGAGTAGGTTTGGATGCACGTATGGGTGTGTGAACATGTGTAAGTGTGTATGTTGCATGTTTGAATGTATCTGGGTGTGTGTTTTTTTGATCATTTGTACGAGTTTCTGTGTGTGTGTGTGTGTGTGTGTGTGTGTGTTCCGGATGTGTATGACACACATGAACTTACTAATCTGTCTGAACTCGAACATGACCTCAAGCACAAGTGTGAACACCTATCATCACAAAGTGTTCACGTGCAGTTCAGACAGCAAAAAATATGTAAGAGAAACAATTCATCTGAAACTATTTTTTCATGAAAGGAAACTTGATAATTACGTAAATTTTTCAGCGAAACGAGAATTTTTCTTTTCTTTTTTTCACCAGATATTTCTTCACTTCCATTCACTATTCTTCAGCAACAGGAGAGAAATTGCATCACCGCGTTTTCTTCGCCGGTACAGAAAAGGGGAGGACAGAAGCCATCATTTTTCCTAGAATATTCATGGTTCTGACGACGTTCCTTCAAGCAGACCTTACGAGCTTGGTTTGTGAAAGGTTCACAGACCAGGGAAGAGCTTTCTGAAATCACTGTTGGAGGTCATTCAGACATCAGCATACAGGAGGAGGAAGAGGTGGGGAAAAGCGCATGAATAAAGATGGATGATTCGTGCAGGCAAGTTCCCAAAGACCGTATTATGTAGTCAGTGTTATGTAGGATGGCGATAGAGAGAGAGAGAGCCAGTGCAGGAAGGCGGCCAAAATTCAACGTATGGGTGGGTTCAAAAGTCACTTAAGAAAATGGCTTAATCGTCCAAGTATGTACGAGTTATGAGGTCACTCTATGAGGAGAACGAGTTGGGGTAAGATTAGAGGTGTGGGCGTGATCGTGGGAAGGGACTCAAAGTGTAACTGTAATTATGGTATTTACACAGCACAGCAAGAATGTTCTACACTCGTAGGACCATACACAGCACAGAAAGAACGTTCTACACTCGTCCGGCCCCATACAGCAGAGCAAGAGCGTTCTACACTCGTAGGGCCCCAGACAGCACAGCAAGAACGTTCTACACTCGTAGGACCCTACACAGCACAGCAAGAGCGTTCAACACTCGCAGGGCTCCATACAGCACAGCAAGAGCGTTCTACACTCGTCCGGCCCCATACAACAGAGCAAGAGCGTTCTACACTCGGCCCCACACAGCAAAGCTAGAGCGTTCAACACTCGTAAGGCCCCACACAGCACAGCAAGAGCGTTCTACTGTCGTAGGACCCCACACAGCACAGCAAGAGCGTTCTACGCTCGTAGGACCCCATCGCTTGGACTTTCATGACCATCAAGTAGCTTTTCAAACGTCTATACACAGCCGGTATCTACAACTCCATCCCTTCGTCTATCCCAACCATCCATCTTTCTTAAATCAACACAGTTACTTCTTGCCTAGTTGTTACGACCTCTAGTTACCATGGCACTTCATCTCAAGACGAACTGTTCGCTGTCGACATCATTCAACTGGTTTCGAAACTTGAAGGTTGTGCTAACAGATCATCCCTAAATCTTCTCTCCTCCATGGGTGGGTACATGCTTAGCTCACAGTCACTCATCATAACTTATCAATTTGAAGAGAGAGACCATCTTCCTTGGCATTCTCAGAACCGACTCTATAAAATATCTGGGCTTCAAAAGCAGTGAACAGACATGAGATGCGCATTCACATTTTTGTCTCGTTTATACTGTGAATAATTTAGTCAAATATTCCTTTACTTAAATACTTGCCAGTGTAAACAATGCGTCTCCTTAACAGTTCCCCTAAGGTGGAGCTCCGGCGACAGGTAAGGAACACAATGCAGACTTTCAAGTGCCCGTCACACACAGGATCCTACCGCTTATATCCTCACACACAGGATCCTACGTTTTATAACCTGCTGGATATGATAGTCGCATTGAGGATTTCCTTCACAGTGTTCCATCCTCATTACTTTACGAGTGGGTCCGTAAGTCAATGTACCTAAAGGTTTAACATATGTAAGCTGCAAGTATGAATTTCAGAAGTCACTGCATGGAGGGGTTCAGAGGTCACTATATGAAGGCAGTACACACAGTAGTCCAAAAATCCCTGCAGGAGGACAGCCCGGATGTCACTGAACGGAAAGTTTCAAATGTCACTGCAGGAGAACGATTCAGACGTCACTGCGGGAGGACAGCCTAGATGTCAATGCATGGAAAGGTTCAGACGTCATTGCAGAGGTATCGCTAGGATGTCACTGCAGGACGACGGTCCACAAACTACTTTTCAAAAAAACTTCAGGGACACGTTCATAAGCCAAAATGACATACCAGGCAGACCCTCAGGAAATCGATGACAGGAAAGTCAAAAGTAACAGTATCGAAAAATAAGAATACCGTCTGAAGACGGGTAACTGGTTACCGTAATCTACACCTTACAGAGAAACAAAATGGCTGTGAAACAAAGACTCAAAAGCATTAGATACACTACCTATATTGTCCCACAAATTATCTTCGCATACGCAGACGAATATATCATTCACGAGGCATTTACTCCCTTACCTCTCCCGCTTTAGTAAGGTCGCGTATAGACCAAAGGATGGAGCCCTTGAGGTACAATCCTCGCTTGGCGCCTAAAAATGCCTTTAGAACGGCTAGAAAATTCTAAACACTGTTTCACACTACAAAGAAAACAGCCGCAAGAAAAAAATCGAAGAGAAAACTATGGACACACCACATGGGTCTAGGACGTACAACTGCAAGATAACCTCAGCGCTGATGTTTTCCCGGGTCTGTGTGTTCGGTCGCTCGGAATCCGTTGGCGTTCAAATCACAAAGTCTGGACCGCGGGTTCGTCCCCCGTACAAGACGTCAGCCTTCTCTGCCGTCATTGGTAATATATCTAAGGCGATATTCTTGGCTCTATGTACAAAAACCAATGGATGACCGACTATGCTTTTTCTATGTCAATGGAGCCATGGGCAACAGCCAGTCTGGAAGAGTTGGTATCACGTGACCAAAGCTTCCAAACACCCCCCCCCCCCCACCCCCACCCCCCGTCGTCCCTCCGGAGGCCGCCATCAGCTGCCGTGGGCCCCATCTGTGGGACCATCTGCCTGGAAGTAAGTTGGGCTCTGAATGGCTTAGCTTTTCCGAGAACCTCAGCACTACTGATACATTTCATGTTCGAATTTTTGGTTAGCAAAATCGATGACTATCTCTCTCCCCCTCCTCAGGCAAATTCTCGTCGTAGGTTGTCACAGACAGACAGGTAGGTAGGTAGGTACATAGGTTGGTACTCTTGGGTAGGTTTGTATTCCAGACGAATAGTATCACCTCGGAAGCGAGCTGAACTCTTTTTAAAAGTTTTCGTTACACCACCTTGATAAATGACCCGCAAGGACGCTCACAATCCAGTGTGATTCGGTGTATCTTTCAGATCCATCAGCTCTTTAGCCTCAGTGAGGAGGGGAAAGGGGGGAGAGAGAGAGAGAGAGAGAGAGAGAGAGAGAGAGAGTTAGCCGTCCTGACGAAGTCGACGTCGAAGGCTTCTGTCGCTTGTCTCGGGGATAACTCCAACGTCCCTCTTGATACAGTCTTGTCTCTCACCTTCACCTACAGAATTATGGACTGTTGTCTTCACTAGACGCTTCACTTAGTGGTGACCCACCGAAGGTCATCCGCCAAGCTACTTCAACAAATATCTTGGGACAATGGAAGAGGATTTACTTCCTCGTCTCTATATTTAGCTGAAAACAAAAACGCACATTCCTCAAACACTTAAGAAAGTTCAGCTACTCAACATTCTGAGACGAAGACTTCAGAAACCACATTCAGTTGGAGAGCGGGGCAGCTGAAAGTTATTTAAACCCTTGAGCAAGACGTTGCAACCCTTGCGTGTGTGTGACGGTTTGGCCTTTGACTTGTCAAAGGCCAGGCAATTATGCACAAGGATCCTACCATCATCCTTAAGGACCGTGCCGCCTTCCTCAAGAGATTCATATCATTTCTAGAAACACTCAGGCAGGGAACGTCAAAACTACAAGTTGAGATGCATGTCTGATTTCCTCTTCCATTGTAGAGAAGCAACTGCCATCAACCCCACCCTCCTATTTCTCAATCCCCAGGAACTACAGAGCAACTCAGTCATCTTCTGATTGCAAGAGAGTTTTAATTTCCACGACAGAGTGGTTTCTTCACGACCCTACTGACTTCCTTGGCTGGAGAGAGTATTCAGTGTTGGGACCAATTGTGCAGTTCTGAATTCCTCTATAATTCTTGGGACGATGAGAAAAAGTAGAACTCGAGACTTCTTTAAGTGTTTCTTACGGTTCTTGCTTATATTGTATTGACCTCATTGTGTTACTGGTGAATAATGTGATGCGTGTTCGTTTCTTTTGAGGAAATGTTATTGAGCAAGTAGTGTTCAGCTCTCGTATATCTGCCGTCTACCTTGATATATTACCAGACGAAATGGAATCTTGTAATGTTTACTATTGCAAATAACATGTTTCAATGCTACTGGTTGTCCTAATGATCTGCCTGTGGTCACGCCCACTATGGCAGATATAATCAAACTGGTAGACATTCCAGTGAAGTGTGCCGAGAAACATTTAGGACATTCCCTACTGACCAAAGGTCCACTTCCTAATCTTTCTGGTGTGTGTGTGTGTGTGTGTGTGTGTGTGTGTGTGTGTGTGTGTGTGTGTGTGAATCAGTCATATCATAAAGGAATCTGTTCACTCACACATGGACGAGGGTGGAGTTCTTTCACAGTCAGTGTGCAATACCGGTGGCTGTGAATCACAGACCCTCAACGATTACAACTTCAGTAAAGTAAATAGTAAGTGGAGGAGGAGCTCCACCCGGATTCCTGGGGTCAAATCCTTCACCCGTAGTGACCCCATCCCTAATCTCATGTCCACTCTTGGCTCCAGGCAATATCTTCAAGTCGAATGGCCTCTCTATCTTCTTATAAGGAAACTCGTCTGACGCTTTAAACAAAGACACATTTTCTTTTTCCCCAGCAATATCATGTTAACTAATTCAGTTTTCTATATATGTCCTCGTAACTCTCCTTAATTCCACTTTACTGAACACTTAGAATCTCATAGTTTCACATCACTATGGTTTTCACAGTGGTAGGTCCACTGGTGACCTCTTGTGCGTGGCGAACCTTTGTTCCTCCTGAGGATTTTGGTGAGCACATTTTGCCGGGGACCTTGACAACTGCGAATTAGTGTAGCAGAGGTGGGTTATCCCTCCATTGTTTTTCCGCTTCTCTCTGTTCTAATGCAAGGCTCTGATGCATGGTTTACATTCCAGTTGTTCCACCTTGGTAGTTGCTGATGTAGTAAAGTTCCCCCTCTTACACTATCAACAATGGTGTTCCTCAGGGGTTCTGTCCCGTCACCTCCCTTGTTATTTCTCTCCATAAATAATCTACCACTCTTAGGCTGACGACGCAATTAAATAATCTACCACTCTTAGGCTGACGACGCAATTAAATAATCTACCACTCTTAGGCTGACGACGCAATCTCGTATTTCATCTCACATTCATTCCCTTCCACACTTCAAAACTCATTATCTTACTCTCATTTCTGACCTTCGAAACATCGCGGAATGGGGTAGTAGCCTGGAAACAATCAAGTGCAAAACGCAATATCTCCCTATGTATCTTTCTAAATCTAACTAGTTTCCTACGAATCAGTTTCGAAACACTACAACTCAACCATACAACAACGTAAACGTGTTGGCCATTAGCGCAACCTCTAATTTCTCATAAACCTCATATAACTGACGTCACAAAACCTGCTTCTCGAGGGCTGGGGATGTAGTCGAGGTGCCACAATTATTTTTCTGGCCAGCAGTTATACTCTCCATGTACAGGAGGTTCACGTGCTCCAGCATGAAATACTGCTCGCTTTTGCGGGCTGGCTCTTCGTCCATCTCCCTCTAAAAGAGTAGGTAAACCATAACAAGGCTTCTATATCAACTCTCTTGCTGTCACTTTCCATAAACCATCCATTTCCATCTACTGTCATGTTGCTTTCCTCTCTCTTTTCCTCAAGTATCATTTCAGCTACTGCTCTCGTCAGCTGACTGCGTGTGTCCCAGGGACCATGACATAAATCCCTGGCATGCCTTTGGCTGCCGCTTCCCATGCTTCTGTGTGGAGACCAGTCACACGATAACTGGCCGTTGTGATACCACGTTCTTTCCTCGTACAGCGAAGCTATGGCTTTCTCTTCCGTCTTTCGTCCTTTCCTTATCCTATAAACTTTCAGCCTCTACAAGTCAGGTCTACAAACACCAGACGACTTCATATCTGATTCTTCCCGCTGTCTTTTTTCTTTTGCCTATTTCTTTCATCTTTCACCAGAGATGACCATGGCTGGGCCAGGTTACAGCCCGTACCATAGTGACTAATAATATGATAACAAATATAAACAGCTGGGAGAAACAGTGAGTGAGGGAGCAGTGAAGGGTTCAGATGGATATAACTGCAGGAGTTGTTCAAGAAACACAAGTAGCACAGTCCCTCGGCGTCACAATCAGTTAAGGAAAGAGTGTAGAGAGTTATGGTAACCAGAAGACAGAAGATACACTTCGTCTGCAGTCACACTTTAAATCCGGTAACAGTCTAAGAATCTGGGAGTCATCATGACATCTGATGGAGTTATTAGAGAAAATTAAGGAAAATAAAGGAGGAAAAAATGCTTCTAACATCATAAAGGAATAAATTATCCGAGATGAAAATACTGAATGGAATATTAAAACCATAATTTCCATAAATTCCTTCAACTTGGTCGCTAACAAAACTGGAATAGATAAACTTAATGGCTAATGAATCTGCGGAAGAAATATATTCAACACAACATGGGATGACCTATAAAATGGGGACGTACAGAGAAAGCTGGGTCAATTCTTACAGTGAAATATCATGAGTGAAATCGAGTGCGTTTGGGCAAGAACAAAGAACTGAGGAAGGCAAACAGATTAAAAGGACTTAGGAGAGAATTGAACGACAAAAGAACATCGAGAAGGCCAAGAGGAAAATGAGGGAATGGTTAGCATACCGGCTTACCTCGCGGTAAATCAGGGTTCGAATCCTCGGCGCCCATATTAAAATAGTAATCATCACGGAGGAACATCGAGTAAGACTTATGGGAAAGAATGTAATGGAGGCAGACAGGCTTTCTCGATATGTTAAAGGCTGGTGATCTGAATTCGAGTGACAGGAGAACAAGTACTGGCATCTACTGTTCCGCTGTATAATCACACGTTCCCCAAACAATCTGCTTTAAATACAATCTTTTAATAGCTGCTCAAGTAGCAACACATCGCAGACAATAATAAGACCTGATTAACATCTACTTAACAAAAATATATGTATAATTTTTTCACCCGAGATTGCCTTAACTAGGGGCATGTTATTCGCCCTAGCTATGTCCGACACTATAAAGAGTAAAAACCTAGCTCCTTCCTCAACAATCAGAGACATAATTCAACCTACTCAATTGAAATCATGGTTCGAAACCTTCATCTAAACCAGTTCGATCCAGGCCACACAACACTGGCCTCACACCTGCTCACATACAGCAGGGACCACCACACCACACCACACACACAACCGACACATTAGCCTCCAAACAAGTGACTTATTTACA
>JAUUDZ010218623.1:2113-17548 GCA_032361705.1 Panulirus versicolor | reverse complement strand
TGTGGATTAAAGTGTTTCCTGTGCGAGGTTAGAATATTCAAAGGAAAGGATATTGAATTTGATAGTGTTCTTACCGAACATCTTTTTTCTTGTTTATCTTTCGATTTTTCTCCTACCTTTTCGTTAAATCATTATACTCGATTTCACATGCAGCTTATTGGAATCCTAATTCCAGATATATTGGCATGGCGTACAGGGAATCTATAAATAGGAGATAAGATATTTGGGATTAGCGAAAATCATAGTTCTCGTATTTCCATACTTAAATGCCTTGGTGAAAGGGGAAAAAATCTGTTATAGTCGAATTTAGAGTATAGTATTGGATCATTTGAAGGTTTGCCCCTAAATTTTTCAACGCCAAGCTAGAAACCGACATAGCTTATCTTAAATCATTGAGCTAGAAACCTCCATAGCTTAGCTTATTTCGCCTATTATGGATAAGGGAACTACGTTCTTCTGTTGATCTATAATATTTTCGGGATGATAATGTTAACTGTACGAAAGTTTTTGTAATATCCACTGTTGATAGAACAAGTGCATATTTTCCTTCATGTTCCTTATTCAAGAAATTTTCAGTTAAGTGTCGTAACCCTGAAGACTTTCGGTACAGTTACAAGCAAATCAAGAAGTAAAGTATGGCCCAGGTGCTTAGATTGTTGACTGAAAAATTCTACATTGCCGAACAGGCATTAGATAGATTAATACGAAATGTGCTCCTTCAAAGTAAGTCTTAGTCAGAAACTCATAAAGAAATGATTATCTATTGTATCAGCGTGGAAATTTTTCTCAAAGCTTAGACTACCGACAGAAAAGCGAGGGCATACTGGTTGGTCATGTTATTCCAATATCGCGGAAGTAAGTTAAGTGGATGAGTTTAGTTAATGTTTTAACCACGAAGAGAATTTGATGTATGGAATTCATGGAAAATCATATCGATAGAGTTGTGGTACCAGATGTAACTGTTAGGTAGTTACTAGTTTAGCACCGCATCGTTTTTTTTTTTTTATTTTTTGATGACCTCATATACATAAGACTAATATCAGGAAAGTTAGGACATTTTCTATGATTCACTTCTAAATGAGAAGTTTTATTTGAATTGTTTTGATAAGATTATTGTTTCACGGTAAGTATGCAGGACTATGAGGTAAAGTGAAAACATTGGGCTGAATATACATATTAAATCTTCAACACGCCATCGCAAGTCAAGTCTATACTGTCGTAGGAATAATGTAACCTAATTAAATCTAACATAACTATGGAGTGACACATCTAAACTTTACCTACTGAGGTAAGATGTCAGCATAAGAAGCACCAAAACAAAATTTAGTAGATTTGCGTGAATCATGACAATGCACTCTCGATTTAGTAAGTGATTTACTGTAAGAAAGCATAATTTCCATCATCATTATTTCTATAGAATATTTAATTGCAATAGTGCCTGAAATGTACATTCGTCTATTTCATGATGTGTATAATTTTAACCACATCTAAAGATTTCATTCGATAGATACCAATGAATAGTAATTCTTTCCATTATTTGATGGTTACAAAAATATAGAGATAACTGACACATGATTATTGTATTTTAATCTTAGTATGATCAAAGTTTATTATGTTTATTGTTCTCTTTTCATAACACAGATCTTTGTGTTTAGAGAATAGAGAATATTTGTGAATGGTATAATGGATGAATGTAGGGTAGTATATCCATTGATGGATGCATGTGTTGATAGCTTATGATGAAAGAGGTATCATTAGATTCCGTACACTAGCGTTGATGTAGAGGATGGGATTTTGAATTGTGGAGTAAAAGCATTTTATATCAATAATTGAGTGTAAAGAATCCATCAGAAGCAATTTTTCAGCTACAAAATTAATATGGCCAAAGGTAGGATATGATGTGATCTCTTGTGCTATAGATGGTTAGTTTAAGTTAGTTTTGGTTTGATTAGTCAATTTACCAATTTGTATGGTTAAGATGAAATTAATGTATATGGAAACAACCTTTTGTGTCACCTGACTCCTGCATGAGATTACAGCACAAGTAATAAGTCATCTTTAGCAATGCTGTAACATTAGTACAGTCTTTTCAGTGAACTTTTCGATCCAGAGGAGTCCATCATATCCCCGCTGCTGGAAGTAGTGCAGCCTTGGGCTGCAGAAAGGATGTCATGTGTAATGCCTGGACCCTTTATTAGAAAGTGGTCCTGGGACAGTTATGAATAAAAGACTTTTTCCTATTAGTTTAAGTAATCACTTGTGAAATGTTAGAAAGATATTGTATTTTGAAAGATAGCCTCACATAATTACATGGTACGTTCTGCATCGTTTACTGTAGTTCATCTTGCATGCCTGTGTGTGTGTGTGTGTGTGAGTGTTTGCGTGTAAAGTCTTATATTAAAGCAAACAGTTCTTTTGTATGTAAGTTTAGCTGACAGAGGTAGAACCTGCATTTAACACTGATGAATATTGTGATTTTAGGTAATTTTTATTGAGCTTGTAGAGATTCTGGATATTTTCATGTTACATGTTATAGAAAATGTAAGTTATTGCATTTATGGAATTATTTGTACCTCAATAATTGAGTAAACTATATGAGATTGAAATATGTTACTTTTAAATTATGATGTTTTGCATGAAGTTCAAACTATTTAGAGTATTCAAGTTACTAAGTTTATTGTTTTATACTTTTGAAGGTCCTCATCCAAGACTAGCTGTGGCAGTAGGCGATCCGATTCCTCAACAGCACTACCCAACCAGTCAACCCAATGCTTTGGAAGATCTGACAGATAATGGGATTCTATGGGCTGTGCAAAAGAGTCGAAGAAGTCGAGAAAAGAGACACATGAGGAAGTTTGGGTCACAAAATGGGCATAAGAAAATGCTACCATTACTTAAACTTTTGACCTGTGTTGACTGTGGTCATGTCCATGAGCCTGGCCGATTATGCCGTAAGCCATTTTTTGTAGTATATAGTAATATTAAAAGAGTTGATATGATAACAAATTTTTTTATCATATCATCTCTTAAGTTTTTGAATTTATACTTATGCAGCTCCAGTGCTGCAACCTTTAGTAATGATGGACTCCTTTGGATTAAGCTCCTCTGTGAGATTGTATTCTTTTTCATTCACTAATGATAGTACAACCCTGCTAGAGGAAAATTTTTACTCCTTGTTTAACTATATACAGGTAGATTGCACCACATCATCATCTCATATGAAAAAGAAACTAAAAGACTATCAACCTTCAGTACTCTCAGCACTCAGTTTCTGCAGCCACCCTCCTTCTTCCACTCAGGCCATCTCACAACCATCCTCCCACATTCCTGCACAAATAGAATTCTTCCTGCCACACTCATCAGAAACCCATGTTCACATATCCTCAAATCCCTCTTAAACACCATATGTGCAAAATTATTCACTTGTAATGACAAGACAAACACTAAACAGCACCCTCCAGGTCCATTTATGAACCGTATTCCAAGTGACATACACTCACCTGACACTACACCTTATTGACATATATGAGTTACTCTTTCACATCTGTGGTCTAGACACTTCCTGTCTCGTAAATATAATAAACAGTGATGCAACATCATGTAGCTAATTGCCTTTATGGAATTATTTGTATTTTGATAATTGAGTAAAGCATATGAGATTGAAATATGTTATTTTTTAATTACAGTGTTTTGCATGAAGTTGAAACTATTTAGATTATTCAGATTACTAAGTCTCCAAAATATAATTACATTTATTCATATAACTCAATTTCCTCCTTTCTTACTCTGTTCCATCCTCAGACCTTCAGCAGAGCTGTGTCCTTTGCAGACAAGCGACTCACATCTTAGGGTCTCTCACCCACAACAGATTGCAGGCCTGCCTATTTCTCCAAAACCCTCACATTTACAGGCTTTTTCTTTACCTTGTCCATAAATAGATTCAATATCCTTGTGACACTACCAAAACCTTGCTGCAGACCCATTTTCACATGTAACAACTCATCCTCCATCTTCCTACTCACTTCCATGCCTTACTGCCCAGATAAAAGGTCTTCACCGTTTCAAGTAGCTTTCCTCCCTCATCTTCCTCAGAACATATCTGTCAACCCTGAAATTTCTACTTAGATAATCTTTGTGGGTATAAAGGCATAAGTTGTAGTATTGCATCAAGTTATTGTAGATCATGGTAAAACTGTGTGTCTGTGCAGAGAGAGCATTAGTTAGTAAAGAAAAAAGGTTCACTGAGATTATGCACAACAGGCTCACATGTTCTCATGATGCCCTGCATCCCAAACTAACTAATCTTAAACTCAGTCTGATTTTTCCTTACTTCAGTTGATTGAATTTTCGATGTAACAGCTTTTCATTAAAAGATATTCCTTAAATCCCAAACTCAGTATGGTAGGATTCAGGGGCTTATTAGAAGGTGAATTCCAATACATTGAAATCCATTAGGGTGGAGTTTTATTGTATTCATAATCCTTGCATAAATAGCAGAAGGCCTTTTGGTTAAACATTTTATTCTTCATCGTGCCATTTACTCCTCCCATCCTTCCTTATTTAGTGATAGTAGTGACTACTGCTTTGTACCTTTGTCTGTAAAGAAAGGTACGAAGTAGAAATCATTCTATATCAGATTGTCATGCTCCATTAGACCTATTTTTTTATTTATTTTTCACCGTAATATCATATACCCCTTCCACCTTGCCATTTACTACTCCCATCCATATTCATTGATAACAGTTACTACTACTTTGTACCTTTATCAGTCTGTAAAGAAAGGTACTTAGTAGAAATCTTTCTATATCAGATTGACTTGCTCCTTTAGACTTGTTTTTGTAGTTATTTTTTTGTCGTAATATCATTTACCCCTTCCATCCTTATTCAGTGATTTGAGAGACTATAGGCTTTGTACTTATGACTCTCTGTACAAAGATAAAAGGTAAAACTTAGTAGCCAGTCAGTAGTTAGAATTACTTTATTCCTGTGTACTTTTTTGTTTGTTGAGGAAAAGTTACAGAGGATTATATTATTTTTATTCATCAGTCACTGTACTTAACTATCTCACAGGCTTTTTGAGATTTCGCACATATTGCTAAAGGCAATGATACTACTCTGAACCCTCCTCTTCCTCTGTACCTCAAATGACATTATCCACCAACTGTGAAGTAAACTTTTCCTTTAATGTATTTTAGGCATTATTTTTATGGTGAGCATACAGCCATTCCTTTTCCTCTGTACCCCAAATTACAAGATCCACCAATTGTGGAAAAAGCCTCTTCTGTTAAGGATATTGTCTTGGTGATTTTAAGGGTGAGCATACAGCTCTGATGTACTTGAATTGATAAAAGTTAAGCCCTACATACATTTCTCCATCATAATGAACTAAAGTTTCTTATTATATCAACAGCTAACTGTTATAGTAAGAACAAAGAAATAACCGAAGTTATGCAGACAGCCATGAACTCCTTTCATGGACTCAACCCAATTGAACATGAAGTCTTGCCAGTCTTCCAAGGAGAGAAAGTTGAAGCAGAAAATGGATTTTTTCAGGTAATATTTATCATATGGCAAATTAGGAAGCATACAGTTGAAGCCAAATTTTTCCTTATGAGTCTCCCCTTTCTCCTCGTTCCTCCCCACTTCTGACATATATCTCCTTTTTTTCAACCTCTCCACTCTCATTCTCTTCATTCATCCAGTCCATTCCAGCATACCTTTTCAGTTCTTTCAACCACACTCTTATTACGACCACTCATATCTCTTACCCTATCTTATCTTAATTGATCAATCTTCCTTACACCACATATCTTCCTCAAACAATTTCCAACACATTTACTCTCTTCCACACCTTTTTCATGTAGAGCCTATGCCTCTCATTCATAGAACACCATTGGGACAACCATACTGTACCTTCAAACATGCCCATCTTCACCCTTCCAAATCATAACCTCTTTCTCCACACATTCCTCTATGATCCCAGGACCTACATTCCCCTCACCCACCTTATGATTCGCTTCACTTCCTCCAAGGTTTCTCCATTCAGACTCTCACCTCATCTCATGTGCCTCTTTAGTGCTCAGCCTAATAACTATGTTTTTTACATTGCTCTCATCTTTCTCCTTTCACATATTATCCCAAACTCAGTAGCCCATGTCATCTGCTAAAAGTAACTAACTCATCTCCCAAGTACCCAGCCAAACCTACTAGACTGCTGACCTACCCTTCTACCTAAAACCCTCACATTCACATCCCACACCATTCCATTTATTAATATTGAATATCCTTGGTGACATCACACACCCCTGCTGCAGACCCACCTTTACCTCTGCCTACTCCAAACACATGCCTTACTCCTTTGATTGATACTCCATGCTGCTTCAAATAGTTTATCTTCCATCCCATATATTCGAAACACCTACAAAGCATCCATCAGCCTTCCTATATGCTCTTTCCAAATCCATGAATGCCCATACAAGTTCTTCTCTTTCTCTAAGTATTTCTCTCACATTCTTCAGTACAAACTTCTGATTCACACATTCCTTTACTACTACTGAAAGCACATTAGGTTTCCCCAGAATTTGATATTTTCTGCAAATTTCTAACAGGCTTTCGTTGTAGACTTGCAAACATGCATAGATGTAGTAAGGTTTTTCAGTCATAATACCTTTGATGATGATTTTTTGGGCTAGATTATAGGAAGTTCTTATCCCACAAGCACTGGAAACTCACTTAGAATCATTCCATCTTCTTATGATCACCATGTAACAAACTTCAACTTTACATTCATCATTCTTGATATGCCCTGCAAGTGACAACTACCCAACTCGGAACTATTACTTGTGATATGCCATGATAGAATATATCTTCAAAATTAATATCGTTCTTAGATGGATAAACTTATTTTGGCCTACAAGACCAATCTGCAAATGGCTGTACATGCTATGTGAATGCTAGATGTGTTTTTACTGGGATACAAAACTAAATTTGATTTAGCAAATGTTATGGGAGATTAATCACATCTTTCTGCTTTGCCGTCATTGTAAAATACATGACTAAAAATTCTTAAGATATGATATTTGTTTAACAGTATTTTACCACTACAGGAAAAGAGCACTGGTACATCATAATTGTCATGAAATCAAACAAACAAGCCAAGTTCATATTTTTTGTTTGCAATATAAAATAGCCAGTATTCTTTTCCTTGGGTAATCAAATAATTAAAGATGGTACTTAGATTTTTTTATTTGTCATGTATTTCATAATCATGTTAGAGGAAAATGTTTTTTTATTCATATCCCATTAGCAGGAATATATCATGGCTTGTAAACACAGACTTCTTTTCCAAGTCCCCACAGTGGTACAGGTCATCCTGCTTCATGTATGGTGAAGAAGTAAGTTTATCCATATCAATATATGATATTAATATTAACTGGTTTGTTATTACAATACTTGTATGAAAACTTGTATTTCTCTCAGGGTGAACTTGAATGGCTGGAATGTGAATTTTAAATGATTTTGCCTGAGTTTCATGTTTAAAGTCATCATGGAATTGACTGATTACTCTTCCTTTGATGTTAAAAGTACCATTATTTTATGGTTTGATAAAGCTTCAGGTATGCCCAACTTCTTGGATTCAGTTAAGTTCGTTTGTATGTCTGGAGGCTTTACATTTTCAGCAAATGCGTACATTGTAGTGTTTACATATCCATGCCTCTGGATTTAATGTAAATATCCAACATGGTGTGTCAGTCCCATGCTCCCGTCAATATGTTGCATGAGACCCAAGATTTCAAAGATTTTTTTTTTTGTAAAACTGCTTCTTAACCCTGCAAGAATGGGTAAGAAGTTCCCAGCATTTACTAGTTGTGTCAGTTACATGAAAAGCAGAAAAACTGTTAATGTAGAATTGATGTATTAATACATTATATGATAATGGATGAAGTCATGCTGATATTGATAAAGTGATTGATTTTGTCAAATGATAATAATCTTAAATATATTCAGATCACACACAGAACAGCTTATGCGAGAAAATGTTTCCAAAAATGTTCACCAGGAACATATACCATTTTATAACATTATGTAATTTGTAAAGTTTGTTTTGTTTAGTTTCATCTTGAGTAACTAAAACTTTAAGGAACTTTCTTGTCCTCTGAATGATGAGTCCCTATGCACAGGACATGAAGTCTCAGTTAGGCAAGGTTTTCTTGTGTTCTTTTGACTGTTAAAAGTGTTTTCCTTACTTTTTTCAAAACCTAAATTTTCCCAGATCAGCATAACCCTCCTTACAAATAGTTTGGTAAGTGTTTCACAGGTTTGATTGCTTTTTAAAAGTGTTTCCATTATTTTGATAGTCCTCTACATCTTCCCAGATTTATAACTCACTTCACTCTCCATGGTTCTTTCAGTTGCCACATCCACTCCCAATCACCTAAATCACTCCATTTCCTCCAGGCCCTCCCCATTCAGACATGCATACAAACCATACTTTCTCATCCCCTTGTTATATTTCATCACCTTGCTTTTGTTTTCATCTACTTATCTTTCTCCTTTCAGACAAACTTCCCAAGCCTTGTCACTGGTTTTGAAATTTCTCGTTGAAGTCTGTCACCAGAGTGATATCATTTGCAAGTAGCAGTTAATTGACTTTCCATATCTCCCAGCCTCCCAATATAACCATACACTTTCCACATGCTTCGACTTTTGTTTCCACTCCCCTCACCATTCTGTCCATGACTGGATTAAATAGCTACAATATCATCATGATCCATACCATCCTTCACTGGGAACCATTCAACTTCTTCCATTTCTGCTTGCACACATGCCATCCTCTCCTGGTATAAACTTCACAAAGCATTTTGTAACTTTCAGTTTATGCCGCTTATATGAAACACCTTCTGTAAGACCTCTCTGTCAGCCTCATCATATGCTTCCTCCAGATCCATAGATATCTTGAGAAAGACCATTGCTTATCTAGCATTAATGACCTTCTTAGGTGTATGTTTTGTGCAGTATGTTTATGACTGTTTTTTTTAATCATATTTAAAACCTGACATTGAAAACAGAATTAGCCTTCTTGATGTACAAATCAGTGGGGAAGATAGCACCTTTTCCATTACTCTTTGTAGAAAGCCTCCCAATGCTGGCTGGAGTCTGGGACCTAAATGCAACCAGTGAATGCCCATACTGCTACAGAGTGAATATTAAAAGGTCCTTCATTAAAGGAGCCTTATGAACTGCTTAGAGTGGAAGACCCTCCATGAGGAACTTCAGCAACTGCTGTAGATATAAGTTAACAAAGGATACGACTCCTGTGCAAATAGCGTTGATGACACTACAGTGAAGCATTAGTTTCACAACAGAATGTCTCCTGTCTACAAAGCTTGGGAGCAGATACTTTAGTAGATTGAGAAAGTCTTTTTTGTTAACAATATAAGTATAATAAAACTGATCATGTTATAATAATGCCGTGATCAGCATCGTGATTATGGAAAACAACATTAATCAGGACCCCTGCTCAGTCAAGAGAAGCGCTGATATCTACACATTTGAAGATTGTAAACTTCACCACATTGATTGCATTGATGTCATCACCACCTCTTTAGTAGATCACATATGCTGCTGACAGAGGATGCTCACAAGCAGCATATACTCCAGCATCACTCAAGAAATCTAACCAAATACAACTGAACAAGCAACACCAAAATCATAAAATCCAGTCATGACAAAAGAAAACTAATGATCATAGAAGTCCTCATGATTTAAGAGTTATGGCCTGCCATAATCTTCTAATCAAGTACAGATAGAGCAGGGAGGTGTCACTCACCTTACAGTCACCATTACCTGGGCTTGCTATGTCTCGTCCCCTCCACAGAAAGGAAGACTAATTCTTTGTTTCATTCATAATCCAGCAATGGTGATGTAGATATCTCTAAACTTTGTAAAGAATCAGAAGCTGAAATGATTTTACTTAAAGATAGGATGAGTCTCAGTATAATGTGATACAATTTTATCTGTTCATTGTTTTTGACTTTTAAGATAAAGTGAATTTAGGAGAATTTACTTTGTCTCCCATAGAATGCTCCCATAATCTTGTGACAAACCTCAAAGCTATGTTCCCATCATCACATGATGAACCAAAGCTTCTCACTTATGTTTAAAATCCCAGGTGATGTTTGTTTTCATGAGTTATCCACAGCTGTTGCTAACAGCATGCTGCCACAGCTGGAAAGATATCTTGCATCTCAGTCACTCACAGGATATGTCAGAGAAAGTTTATACCTGTATATGTCATCTGGATGGGAAGGCACATGTTAGTATTCTGTATTGTAGTTGATAAGAATTTAAGGTGAATATAAAGTTATTTGTTCACATATTTATGTACAAACTTACTTTTTAGATAACAAAGAAACTCATAATGATATATGTTAACAGTATGTATATGTAAAAGATTTGTAAAAAAATGTGTGTGTGTAGGATGAAATCATGTCTTTAAGTCACAAAATATGTAATATGATTAGTTGTGTATAGAATGAAATCACACCTACAAACAAACTTAACTATCACGTACATAAAGGAGTGTCCATAAATAGCGCCAGTATTGGCCCTTCCCTATTCACTCGTTACCTTCGTACATCAACTTAGAGGAAAGTATGCTACTTTACTTCGTTTTTTCTTCATTAGAGTATGAAACATATTCTGTAAGGAAGAGGATATTTTTAAGGGATTGGATTACAAGTGCAATACTGCTTTTTGAGAGTTAAGCAACCATGAGAACTATTAAGTAAATAACTAGGAAGTTCGGTAATGTTAAATATGGTCTAGTCTTAAACAAGATGTATATAAGAGAACATAGTGCCCAAGTATAGAAATATATTATTATTATTATACAACCCTAGGAAACTTGTTCGCACCCACACGGCAACAGGGAAATTATGGACTCTTTTAGAGTAAGGTCTTTGACAAGATTGTATTCTCTTCATCTGATGGTGATGATACAGCCTTGCCAAAGGTTTCGTTTCATTCACAGTGTAACCACCCTCAGTTTGAGTCTGATAACACACACAACTAGAGATTTTTATGGGTATTAGTAAGAAAGAATGCTACCCACATATTTTCTGCATCTCACAGGTGTAAGAAAGTTTGAGGTTTGGGGCTTAGAAGTTTTTCCCTCTTGTATTAAATGTAAGAATGTAAGAAGGTGCCAAACAAGGATTTCGTCTCAGAGGCTCTGTCAGTTGTTGCTGAAGCTATCATAAGATGAATAGGTGTAAAAGAATTTTTTTTACTTGTTGATTGCTGTTTCCTTTGTTAGCAAGGTAGTGCCAGGAACAGACAAAGAAAGGCCTCATTCACTTTTATCCATTCTTTAGCTATCATTTGTAATGCACCAAAAACTGCACCTCCCTATCCACAGACCTTGCCATTGTTTACCCTGGTTGCTTCACATGCCCTAGTTTAGTCCATTGACAGCATGTTGATCCCTGTATACCACATTATTCCAGTTCGCTCTGTCTTATGCATGACTTTCACATTCCTGCATGTTCATGCCCCAATAGCTCAAAATCTTTCGCGCTGCATCCTTCCAATTCTAGTTTAGTCTCACCATTCTCCTTGCTTCTTTCTGACGCATTTATCATCCCGTCCTCCCCGATTTTCAAACTTTCTAGCTCACTGTCTTCAGCTCTCTCATCCACATTCTTTTAATTACTACACCTCTCTTACCCTTACCTTACCTGTTCAAAGAAATATACTTACTGTATATGTATATACAGTAATATTTTTTATGTATATTAGTGTTTATAATCTCTGGGGATAGGGGAGAAAGAATACTTCCCACAAATTTCCTGCGTGCTGTGGAAGGTGACTAAAAGAGGTGGGAGTGACGGGCTGGAAATCCTCCCCTCCAGTTTTTACTTTTCCATAAGAAGAAACAGAGAAGGGGGCCAAGTAAGTATCTTCCCTCCAAGGCTTAGTCCTCTATTCTTGACACTACCTCGTTAATGTGGGAAATGGCAAATTTGTATAAAAAAGAATGAGTGTATATGTATAAGTAGGTGTTATCAGACTCCATCTGCAAGAGGTTACATTGAAAGTGAAAAGTCACCTGTAGCGAGGCTTTATCATTGGAAGTAAATGCTTGTCAGAGAACTTTTCACTCCAAAGGAGTCTACATATCCTTACTACTGAAAGTAGTAAAGCCTTGGGCTGTAGGGGCCTTTAGAAAGGTCTTAGGTAACACCAGGACTCTTTCATAGATATTGGTGCTAGGATAATTATAAATGATTATATATATAAATAGATGTGATGATGATACTGAAAATTGATTTTTCAGGGAAAACGTGTTGTTGAGGTCCCAAGAGAACGCCCAAAGTGGTTTTCTTGTAGGCTCACCCTGAAGTCTAATGTAACAACTTCCACTGCCTCTACAATAGCGAAGCCTACAAATTTAGCTTAAGCAGTGACTGCACTTATTTAACATTTTGTAAAAGATTTGCCATGTGGTCTTATAAAATCAGTAAAAGTACCTAGAATTATTTGCTGTCATGATATGCATATATCCTGTTCTACTAGATATTATATACAGATAATAGAAACTTGAAAACCACCCAAATTATTTTGAAATTTTTCATGAATATACAAGAACATGAGTGTTATGACTCCTTTCATAGATTTATAATGAAGATTACTAATAGATTCTGCATTCATGAAGATCTGAGCAATTCCTGGCAACATTTATAAGATTTCTTTAGAAAATTTACCTCTTCGGGTAAGGCCTGCTGAAATTGAAGTGATCTGCAGTGTTAGAACTTCATTACTTTTACTACCGTTAGTAATGGTAGTAATGTTTAAAGAAGATTGTGCAAATGGGATATGAATCATTTGATTTTACCAGTGTTGTGTTAGACAACTATTTGCTAACTTATTTCCTGCACCAGGAGTCCCTTCCATCCCAAGTTTGTATGAATTACCTGGGGATAAGGGAGAAACAATACTGCCAGCATATCTCCTGCATCTCATAGAAGGAGACTGAAGGGTGGGAGCTGGTAATCCTTCCCCCCTTGTATTTCTTTCCAAAAGAAGGAACAGAGGGAGTCAAGTGAGGATTTTTCTTCCAGGGTTCAGTTATCTATTCCCAGTACTCTCTCTTTTTGGAAGGAAATAGTAATCATGTATGAAAGAAAATATAAGAATATGAATTCCTGTTAGGCAGTGTTTGTAATTATGATTTTCTTTATACCTGGGATTGATGGAAATTTTCTCTTCCATTGTTAATTGATGTTCACATTTGAATCATTGTTATTAAATTAAAAAAAGGGTGCAGTCAAAGGGTAGCATGTACCACCATTTGGGATATAACATACTTGTTTATTTGTAGAGAATCAAAAAATGATAGCTGTTGAATTGTGTTTATACATAACATCATTTTCTATGCTAGATAGCCAAACTCAAAGCATCATTCTTGGAAGGAATTACATGAAAATCAATGACTCTACCAATGTGTATATACCAGCTATTGAATTGTGTTTATACATAACATTTTCTTTGCTAGATAGCCAAACTCAAAGCATCATTCTTGGAAGGAATTACATGAAAAACAATAACTCTACCAATGTGTATATACCAGAGTCTGAATTGCAATGAAAAAATTTGCTTATTTGGCAGTGAAAATATTGACATCCCTTGAAAGAATGAGACAAATTAGTGTACATAACATATGTAGCGAGACTGATTTGTGCAGACAGAAAACAAGGTTTGTATGAAAAAATAAACTTCATTCCAAAAGAACTTCATTAATTTGGAAATATGCTTCAGATATAACAAAAACTTTTTAACACCCTGAAGTTACTGAAAACATTTCATATGATTATCATACTCTGAAGGTTCCTGCATTGAACGCTTTAGAGAAGAAAGCTGACAATTGATTTACACTTCCTATTGCTTAACTGTATTATGCTATGAATAGTTTGGTGTTTTTGGTGATGGAATGAAGAAGGCATTCATTAGGATGTTGGCTGACTTTTTGTTGGACAGGTAGCCTGTACCCAGACCCCAGTTTTACACTCCCTAATACATAACTGTCAACCTTATTAGTAAGTACATATAGTAGGATGGACATCTCGTTCATATGAACCATCAAGTTTAATATGTTAAAGTGCACAAGGTCCTTTACACCAACAGAACACATTTATTATTCATTGTGTATACTAAATGGAGTCTTATTGTGTGGCTTAGGTCATCATTCATATTGCCATTATTTCACTTGTATTGAATTCATTTGTCATCATGGCCTAAGATATCCAATAACTTTTGATATTTAACTCATTGCACATTTTCTTCTCTCTCGTTACCTTGATTTTCTTCAGCCCATTATTTTTCTTTCTCTTAATCCTAACATATTTCAGCAAGGTAGCTTGTAGCCTCAGAAACATAATTGATGGCCTCATTTGCACACACCCAGTCCCCAGCAGTCATGTATAATGGTTTGGTGAAAAGACAAGTTGATTGCCTTGCATAAGATGAAATGTAACAAGCAGAAGTGGATAGGAATTGCATTTGAGTTTCTCAAGCGTCTTGTTTCTGAATTGTGCTCTGCCCACCTGCTCAAGGTCCATCTTTTCAACTGCTAAAGGCTAGCATAAGAAATGTATTTACTTTTTGTGATAGCAGTATTGTAATTGAGATAGCAGTGTATTGATTTACTAAAATGATCATGCATAATGTATCTTGAATTAGTCTTCAGTTTTGTAAATATTTATTGAAAATTGATAATTTTACACATAGTCATGAGGATAGGTGCTTTATACGTGACAGCTAGACTGAATTTGAGCAAATGGGGCTATTATTCACCATCATTTAGTATTATCTGGTAAAGATTGATGCTATATGGCTTCAGAACTTTGCTGATTCAGGTCATATTTGTTTCAAGGAGTGTATGAAATGGAAAGAGAAACCAATAAAGTATGAGTTGGTGGTGAATACAGTGTTCGTGATTTTATTTCATGTTTGTTCTTGCAATTGTGCCTCAGCCCCCTCTCGTCTACTTCATTGACCTAAACTGAACTAGGGCATGTGAAACGTCTGGGATAAACCATTTAAAGGTCTGTGGGATCAGGATGTGGATAGGGCGCTGTTGTTTCGTTGCATTACACATGACAGCTAGAGACTGTGTGAACGAATGTGGCCTTTTTTTGTCTTTTCCTGGCGCTATCTTTCTGAAACAGGGTAGTGATGCTGTTTCCTGTGGGGCGGGGTGGCAACATGAATGGATAAAGGTAAGCAAGTATGAATATGTACATGATATATATGTTATGTATATTTTCGTGTGTGGTTGGATGGGCCGTTGTTCGTCCCTTTCCTGGCGCTGCCTCGAGAGGGGGGGGGGGGGGCCGTTGGGTGTAATGATATGGTGCCCTAGCTCAGCCCACTGGA
>JAUUDZ010218512.1:0-17550 GCA_032361705.1 Panulirus versicolor | reverse complement strand
ACACACACACACACACACATACACACACACATGCACATACACACACCACACATGTACAGAGACATATTGTCTGTAACAGATGACAGTATGTTATGCAGTGGATATGCAGAGTCTGTTTAAACAGTTTACAACCTTTGCACACCTATGTAATGATTAGCCTGCATTCAGTGATATCTACATCTGCTAACCATCTTTAGAGTTTACATTGCTGACAGCATCACTGATAAAAGGTTGGCACCACTAATCCCAACACTTGCATTAAAACTCCACCACCACCCCTGGCATTAAAACTCCACCTCCACCCCTGCCCACCACATCCATCAGTGTTTACTTGTCTGCTTTCTACACACAGTCCTCTTGCCAGCTTTTGCACCGTCTTTGTAGAGTGCACTTATTTATTTAACTTACATTTAGCATTGCATAAAACAAGAAAAACGCTATGGTAGATTGCAGAGTATATGATATGTATGCTCACTGAAGCAGTCTGGTAAGATGGAAAAGTGAAAAGCTGATTGCAGATCTGCAGACAGTCAACACATATTGCAAATATCAAATAGGCATACAGTAAAAGCATTGGGTTTATCTCCTGCAAGGGTGAGCATTGCTGATGTGCCTCTGGATAACCTAAAATTTATTCTTGGTCTAACCCATTGTTTCCATTTTTCACTTATAGTCTGTAGAAAAACCACCCCTTGAGAGAAAGGTGCATTTGAAGAATGAAAAATCCTTTCTCTCCTGAGTGCTGTCTTGTTAGCAAATAACCAGTTGTTGCTTTTTGCCATGCTTCATCCTCTCTTTCAAAAAACTATTATTTTAACTGATGATAGTTACTATCATGATGACATCCTTATTCCAAAGAGTTACGTGGTGATTAATCTGTGTGGTCTGCCAGACATTGGGACAATGACATCATTGCAGTATGCTGATTGTTGATTTGAGGGGAGTGCACCTGGAGTGAGTTAGACCACTGCTGCTGAATGGATGGATAGGGAGAGGCATTATCCCCAACAGAAATCAAGGGGTTAGAGGCATCTAACCGATAGATATCATGGAAGTTGTCTCATTGCTTGTGGGATGTACCCTCATGAGAAACTGATTTTCAGTTTTCAAAACTCATTTTTTTTTTTTACTTGATATGTGTATTCTATTAGGTACTTGGTATGCATTTTTGCTATAAGTATCCTTTCCATTATTTTTCCAGAAACCTCGAGACAAGATTGCCTGCTGGTTTGAGACCCAACCTGGAGGGTGCAAGAAGCCACATTGTCCTTTCCAGCACCAGAATATTTTAGACCATCCTAGGGAAGAGGATATTAAGAAGAAACCAGATTGTGAGTGAAGAATTCCTTTCTGTAACCGATTTGAATGTGATAACCAGTGGAAATTGTCACTGGTGAGGTTGTTGCTATAAACAGAAGAAATTCTCTCCATTTGCCAATGCCTTTTATCTTAACAAAAGTTAGCCATGGATAAACTTGTGATAATCTGAGCATTTTATCTTAATTTTGCATGCTAATATATTATTTTGTAAGGGATAGAATTTTTTTACATTTTTTTTCTTATCCTTACTTATGTTTAGATGTCAAAATATTATGTGTGTGCAAGATGACACACTTCAGGTGTAATTAAAAGTGTTGAGCCTTGTATTCCTTCATTATTTTCCATTTTGTATATCTTGGTGCAATTTTTTTATGTTAGCTGGGGATAGGGGAGAAGGATACTTCCCATGTATTCCCTGCGTGTCATAGAAAGTGACTAAAAGGAGTGAGAGCGGGGGACTGGAAATCCTCCCCTCCAGTTTTTACTTTTCCAAAAGAAGGAACAGAGAATGGGGCTAATTGAGGATTTTTCCTCAAAGGCTCAGTTCTCTGTTATTGATGCTACCTTGCTAAAGTGGGAATTGGCAAATATGGAAGGGGGGATGCTGTTTCCTGTGTGGCAGGGTGGCAACGGGAATGGATGAAGGCAGCAAGTATGAATATGTACATGTGTATATATGTATATTTCTGTGTAAGTATTTTTATGTATAGGTTGTAATTTATATGTATGTATATGTGCGTGTATGGGTGTTTTTGTATATATATGTGTATGTGGTGGGGTTGGGCCATTCTTCGTCTGTTTCCTTGAGCTACCTCGCTGATGTGGGAAGCAGCGATTAAATATGATAATGAAAATGATAATATTTATATGTACACACATGTATACCCTAGCCTGAGCCAGGTACCCATTTTATTGATCAACCCCTGGGGTGGATTAACAGGTAGGTTGACTGTGGACTGATTGCTGTAACCAGGATGCAAACCTATGCGCTCGACCCTGGGTGGCCCATAAATGTGCAATGGGTTATGTTCGGTGTGATTTTTATTTCTTTTTTAGGTTTTCTACCTTTTATTTTGGGGCTGCTGATTATCAGGTGCAATTGGAGTGCCATTTCTTGACTGCTGTGTTACCCTGATTCCAGTGAGGCAGACTTCTTTCCCCAGTACCTGCTTCAGTTGTACATATATTTTTTTTGTAGTCCTGTGGCTAGGATATATGGGACTTATTGGTATTAATCTTGAAGCCCAGGTATAATTTCTTTCTTATTAAAACTCAAATTTGAATGGTTCAAAGAAAATTAACCTCACTTCTGTGTCTTAGAAATATTCAGTCATGCATATGATAATTCTTTTTACATTAATTCTTTTATTCTCTTTCTGACTCTTACCTTCTTAGCAATCCATTTTTTCACTTCATCAACAACTTCTTTTGTAATGCCATATCAGGTTTTCAGTTTTCAGTTTTGATTTAATCTTTCAGGCTGATGAAGTTTTTGATACACTCAAAACAGTTTTAATTTTTTTCAGTAATCCTCCCAGTGAAGAAAGAGGAAGAAAAGGTTGAAACTGAGAAACTAGATGTTGCCAGTGTTGAATCTGTGCGTACAGTTATACTTCCATCATGTACTGTAGAACAGGAAATACCTGTATTTCCACGTCAACCCCAGTTTGCTGCCATCACATCTGATCCAATTATTGTACCACTCCAGGATGGTTAGTAGAGGTGCAGCCTCTTTTCATTGTATTTTTAACTGACTGTTAAGGAGGGCTTTTTCGGGCATGGGACAGTCACTCTTATATCAATCCAGATGGTGAATTACAGCACTAAAAATTTATGCCATACCCCCATTAGTCATTAATTACAAACCACTCCTCTTTAAGGGTTGTTATGTACCAGTCGTGAGTCAGTTAGGGATCTTCACATTATGGGGCTGAATGACTTATGGCAAGTGGACCCAAATGTTCTCTGAGCTTATCAGTCACTCTCATTGTATCATCATTTGATATTTCAGTATCGAGGAGTGCATTTTTATTGTATTGTTTAAACAGTTTCATTGTTTAATTTCTCCTTACATTTTTATCTGAATTCCAATTCATGTTGTATAGTCAACACCTTCATATTTTGTCAGGGGTCATTTTCATATTTTTTTCCTACTTTAAAGCATCCAGTTTCTAATTTTGTGTTTTTTGATTTGTTCATGTATGTGAATAGTGACATGGGATTTCTTTTCATGGTCTGTATAACTCTGTCTTCTTTCATTCTCTGATCTGTGGGATTTCATTATTTCTACATCTGCATTTTTATTTTTCACACAATTCTGTTATTCTTGCTTCTTTAATTGCTTTGCTTTCCTTCTTTTTCCCTTTTCTTCTACTTATTTAATTTTCTGTCCCTATTTATTTTCCATTTTGTACTCGTTTTCTTTTTATAGGTAACTACCCTTTTCAAAAACTCATGACCAACTTTTTACTTTCCACCAACAAGAAATGATTAGCCATTTATCATGCTGTCACTTGTGATATCTTTGCATTTGACAGCCCCTTATTTTTACCCCTGTCAGTTAGTACATAATTCATTAACTCTTATTGATCCTTGACCCCTCTCACCATTCTTACTAATGAAGGCACCTTTTCTTGACCCGTTTATTCCTAATCACAATTCAAGAAGCTTCTACCCCATTTTCATTCGCACTAAGGACCCTGTGCCTCCCAGTTAATCATAGTGATTTAAAAATTCAGTCTGTAATAATTTTTTCTTATTTAACAATTGCAGGTTCAGTGTTCTTAACATTATACCATAGCTGTGTCCATTTACCACTGTGATTGATGCCTTCATTTAACAGGTGAATCAGACTCAGAAAGCGTATCAGGTTCACCACAGAAGAAAGGTGACTCAGGCCTGAGACTTAGTGCTCAAAGGGAATGGGAGTTGCGCAGATTGCGTCAGATTCAGGCCCATGAAGCTAACTTAATTGGTTACACACTTGAGGAGGACCAAGATGACCAGCAAGAGAAGAAACCTGTGAAAGTTGAAGAAAAGGACCATGACCCAGAGGAGGTAGGATGATCCAAGTCTGTGTCAATGGGCTTACCAAATAAGGGAGCAATCTCAATCCTCCCTTTGAGGTATATATCATACAGCAAGCATAGTCAGTAGTAATGATGATTTATACACATTTAGATCTATAACCATTTTAGTCCCACAAAAGGAAAAATGAATGTATATGTACAATATATTGAGTATTTCACTCATTTACACCAGTCACTGATGAAGCAACTGTCAGTTTCACCAACTTCCTAGAACACTAATGTAAGTCTATGATAAAGAGATTTTCTTTTTCTGCAAAAGCATATTAATTTGTTTCTTTGAAATAAACTCCTTTGATCATTGCCCTCAGTTTTCCTCTTTATCAGTTATCATCCATTCATTTTTTTTTTTTTTGAAAATTGTTTGCCAGTCTCAGAATTGACTCGCTTGTATAAGAGCTTTATTCCGTTTTAAGGGATTTTGTCCAATATTAGTGATTTGATTTAACATACAAATATACCAAAGTGCTAAGCTCAGTGATATACAATGTGTTCTTACACCACTTTTGTTTTGAACTTTCCTTCATTATCTGAGTTCATGATTTGCCTTCCTCATGACTAAAATCCTGGACATGTTCCTGGTTTGCATCTGTATCTATCTCTGAAATGCATGTTATTGCAATAATGAGGTGATTTACCAGCATGATTGATGGCTTTTGTGAGACAGTTTCTTCTTGGGAGAACCATTAGCAAGGTTTTTGCCATGAGGCAGGGCTAGCATGTTGTGCTTTTTTCACAGCATTGTTATTTTTTTTCCACTATTCAGATAGCATAATTGTCTACCTTAGGGTAAACCTCAGTAATTTTCTCGTTATTTGTCCAGTACTGCTTCTCCTTGTATATTTCTGATTTTGTTGAGCAAAACATTGAAAACTGTCTCCATCTGTCTGAGCTCTTGAGTATTTCTGTTTGGTGCTTTTTTATATATTTAGTGGAGATCTTCTGAATTTGATTATTTTGTGTCCTTTGCATATTGAAGATTTTAGCTCCAATATGATTTCTTTCCTTCAGTTTGTTAGTGCTTGTAAATTATTATATACTAGATTATAGATGTTTAAATACCAATGGTTTTGGTTGTAGCACAAGAGAGGTACCAAGAATGACCATGCTAAATCAAATTGTGCATTCATGACATATAGTTTCCAAGTAGTTTAAGGGGTTTGTGACCTTAGGCAAATGATGCATGAAATAATTTTGAGAATGCTCAGAAGACATTGGCAATAATATACCAAGTAATACGTAAAACTTTTTGATTCTTAGTTAATGCATTAGGTAAGAACCTACTCGATTTTTGTAGAAAAAATGAGTAAATGATACAATTTATCACATCCTTCACTGTACTTACTAAGATGTGTTGAACATAGTAGTGACTGGGACCCCAGGAATTTGGTGAGGTCTTTTCTTAGTTCATGCATTAGGTAAAAATGTACTGAAAAAGATTGTGCAAAGATGATATATGAAAAAATAACTATCATTCTTCAAATAAAAGATGAATGCTTTGAATTGAATGATTGATCTCTCACCTCCCTGCAGATGGACATTCCACTTTGCTGTTAATTTCCTTTACTTGTTGTTTAAAGCATGAACTAATCAAAAGCATACTTAAGAAAACAATGTACCATGTAACCACCAAGTGTAAGAGAAATCTTTTGAATGGCAGGGAAATCAGGACCTTGAGAATGGCTGAATATGTAGGTGATTCCTAGTTAATGCATTAGGTTAAACCTTATGAGGACAGTTTTGTAGAAAAAGTATCATTCATTGAATAAATGGTGAATGTTTCAAGCTGAACAATTGATTACTTCCCTCTCTGAAATTACCATCTGCTTTTAGTTTTTGAATCACTTAAGAAGATATTTCAAATTTTTATCGAAAAATATGTAGGTACATACAGTTGCTGAGCGTAAGGTGAATCTTTAGAACAGTGAAGTGATGTAGATAATTATTAGTTCATGCAGTATCTTAGTAGAATTTCATGAAGAGAATTATGTTGAAAAAATATATAGAAAATGCAGTTTACCATATTATTCATTTAGTGAATTATGTATGCTTTGAACGAAATGAATGATCACTTGGTTTTCAACAAATGCATCACCCATTTTTGTTATTTTTCTTAATATATTAATCATACTCAGTGCATGAATTAGTGAAGAACTTACCTCAGAGTTTTGTATTAAAGAAAATATAGATGAATACAATTTACCATATTATTCACTGATTGTAACATTGGTCTTTTGAACAGTAGAATGACCTGGACCCTAAACCAGGCTTGGAAAGGTTTCTTCCTATATGTATTTTTTTAATATGAAGGTTACTATTAGTTCATGCATTGGGTGAGAACCTGCTAGAGACAGTTGTACAGAAAAATTAGGTAAGAATTGCAATTTACTGTATCATTTACTCATTAAAAGATAGGTTTTCTGAACTGAATGATTGATCACTTGCCTCTGCATGTGCATTACCCATTTGTCTGTATTTTTTCATATGTAATGTATTTTTTATCTATGAATTGGTCAAGAACTTTCTAAAGAGAGTTGTGTTGAAAAAGATATAGTCTGCCATACTGTTCACCATGTGTAAGATGAATGTTCTGCAGAAAACAGCAGAGACACTGGATTCATGCTAATTTCTGTCCAGCTTTCTCACCTTTTCCTTCAAGTTAAAAGTTTTTCTTCTCAGCTTGGGATGTGCACTTGCAGTAGGGATACTTGCCAGATGTTTAAGCAAAGTGGTGACTGGTACACATGGGTGCAACTATACAATTCTGTGAGCAGCAAATGATATATTTTTTTACACCATGGATGCAAGTAGACGCATGATGTGGGCAGTGTAGTTTGGGCACTTAAGAGAGCATGGTGTGGACTGTGTTTGTTGCTTGGGTACATGTGGCCAGGTGGGATGGCATTGTATTCTGATGGCTAATGCTATGATAACGACATGGAAATAATGTACATACTTGCACTTTTTCAAATTTTGTGCATCAAATTGCACTGTAACCTGACCCATCTGTACTGACTATAATATTTTGCCATGGGCTAGAGTAATGAATAACACTCACCATGTTTGCTGCACGCTTTACAACATTGTTGTTTTCTTCTGCTACACTCTCAGTTATTTGTTTGGGTTCAACCAAAACAATTTTTAGCCATTTTTGCAGTGTCCACTGAAATATTTTTGAATGTTCTTACTTGCAGATTTCTAATTTTGTTGGGCTAAACATTGAAAAGTCTTTGCATCTTTCTGGCTTGTCATCCTAAGAATATGGTATTTTTCCCTTGTGACATTTTCTGTTGAATTCTTGTAGATCAGTTTTGCTGTTTACTCCATACTGTGAAGGTTTTTTGTTTTTGTCTCTGGACTGTATAGTTCCAGTTCTTTCAATTTTAGTGGTTGTTCATTTATTCCATTCCCTCAGCTTTTCTAGTAAACTGAATCTAAATTCTTTCCAGTTTGTTAATTTTGCTTTGGTGTAAGTGTCTATGCTGTAAGAATATATGGATTGTATGCATCAGCGGGCATGAGTATGTACTGTAAACAGACACAGAGAAGATAGGGTAGACAAGAATATGATCGATTTGTTGCCAATAATAATGATTATGATGGGCAATATGCCTGATGTTTGATTTAGGAGAGGGATCGTTGGTGATTTGGCAGATCAAATGGTAGCAGTATTTTCTCTGCTTAGTGGTTTGTCTCATAAGAATGAAAGATTATTTCTAAAAGTATTAGGGCTAGAACCCTTCATCCCTCTGGTGGGAGCACTGACTTTTCCAACCTGTCACTATCCTTCTAATCAGATAGCAGCCTTTTGATAATTTGAACCCTAACTGGGCCAATTAGAAACTGCCATAGGAATGATTTCATCAATCCGCTGGCTCCCCTCAGTAAATCGTTCAGTCATTATCTAGGTTGTGCAATGTCAAGATGTTTAATCTGACATGCTTTTTCCTTCACACAGATTAGTTGACAGGTTTTTGCAATTTTCTTTTTTTCTTGTGGCTGGATATTAGGTATGTTAATGCCTTTTGTCTTCATTTTTTCTGACATTGTCATTGCTGAAGGAATGTTTTGTCACTAATAGAGTTATGGATGGCTTTCGTCCATTTCATCATTATCAGTGCAGCTTTAGTGGTTTAAGCCTTCATTCTTTGTATACTGTTAAAAGCTATAGGGTATGATGTAAGCAGTGCTTGAATGTTTCCAAAATTTGGCAGTCTTACTTCGTAGGCAGTGTGATTGTGGCTTAAAAATGTAGGGATCTTGTATTGAATAAGTGACGTGCTTTCATTTTTTCATTTAACTTGTATGTATGATTATTCTTCAGGCATTGAATAGTATGACCAATTTAGTTCAAGATGTACTTAGAAAGTTACTGAAAGAAAATTCTTAATATCTTGGGTTATTTAGATTGTGATTTAGATCATATCAACCCTGACTTGTCTACCACTTCATTCTTTCACTCGGCGAAGACTGCAGTAAATTAAGTGTTGAATAATATACGAAATACTTATGGTATAAAAATGTCCTAATTCTTTCCCAAAGATGTTTCTCCAATGACTTGAATGATTGATAAATACACATGTAGAATGGTTTTGTTTTTCTCTTTTTACAGTTTGTAGTGGAGGAGGTTGTGGAAATTGAGGATACAAATGATACAGCCCACCGTCGTCTTAAGCCTCCAACAAATGATCTCCGTTCACGCCTGGTAGCAAGGTCTTTTCCAAATCCTGCAGGTGAAGAAGATCTAAGGCACAGTATTTTAAAACATCGAGGAAATTCAAAAGCAGGGGATAAACGGCCCAGAAAGAGATTACCTGTGTCAGAGAGGTTGGGTGGTGTTGCTGGTAGAGCACTTGCTGAAACTTTGGGTACCAAAGCTAGTTTGCGAAAGCCACAAGTTAAGAGGCTTACCAACAAAGACAATGCGGAAAGTGTGAATGCAAAATCAGTTACACAAAGACTTATAAATCAGAGTGGAGACAGTAAAAGTCTTGCTAACAGGTTAAGTAGCAGACTAGGGCAAGATTCACCTAGAGGAAGAATTCCAGAGCAAGGATCAAGCCCAGTTGAGAAGCCCCTGGCCAGTAGAGTTGGTAACAAGAGGGGCCAACAAGTAGACACTTTGGATGATCCAAGAACTTGTATGAAAGGTTCCCCAGAAACAAATATAAAAAAACGTTTATCTAAAAGTAATTCTGGAAAAGGAGAAACTATAGATTTTGATTTCACAATTAAAAGTTTGGCTGACATCAGAGCTGAAAAACAGAAAAAGAGTCCCACAAAAACAGAACAGTCACCAGATGGAGCCAAAAGTGAGACTAGATTACACCTTTGTCAAGCAAGAGAAACCAGATCTTCAAGAAGTGAGGGAGAAGTCAAAGTTTTGACTTTGGCTGAAATAAGAGCTTCAAAACGACAAGCATCTTTAACTACTTTCTCAGGTTCAGGGGCACAGAAGAGGGAACCCTCACCTTTATCATTATCACAAAATTCACCTAAGAAATTAAAGTCTGAGTCTAAAGAAGCAGACTCTCCACAAAGTACAATCTTCAGTAACAACTCTCATAGTTTAGAGTCACCAGAACGAAAAACAACCTTTAGTACAAGAAAAATTTCCATAAATCGGTCGACTGTTAAAGTTCCAGAATGTACCAGTCATTCACTTCAGGAGCTTTCACCAACAAAAACTGCTGAACCTTCAGCTACAACAGTACAAGTGAAGAAGTCTCCTGTGAAGACTTCTCAATCTCACAGTGCAGTAGTACAAGAAAAATGTTTAGGAGGTAATGATAAAGCTAATGGTAGTGTCTCAAATCCTGCATCATCGCTATTAGCTGCAACGAATAAACATAGTCAAGTTGCAAATATGAAATCAAATCCTAGTTCTCATATCCCAGCTGTGAAGAGAACTGATTCATTATTGGATGAGGAGGAAGCCCTGTTGCTGGAAGGAGACATGCTTGAATTAGAAGACGTTGATGAAGAACAGCTATTACTCTGAAACATTTTACAGTTATAGTGTTAGTGCATTTTTTGGAAAAAATAATGTACAACCTGGTGATTTTAAAACATTTGTTTATTTTGAAGGTTACGGTTGAACCTCGTATGGCTAAATTTCACTACCATGAATTATTTTATTTTGAACAAGAGAAGGAAATCATAAACTTATGCAGTGGTTCTGCATGTTTCAGATTTATTACATTTTATTCTCTTATTCTTTGTTTCTCCATTTATACACTAGATAGATTTAGTGTTTTTAGCACTTGTGATGACTCCTTCCTTTTGGAACTGCTGTTGATTATATCAGACACTGTATCAGATTCTCTTGTAATTTAATGTTGATATTAATGATACATGAACAAAAAAATCATGTTTTTCATATAATACATCATCTTACATTGTTCTTATTCAGGTGCATATTCTTTCCTATGATTATCTACTTTGTACATGATCCTAGTGATTCTGAAACAATATTTAGTGACTTTCCTTTGAAGGAATAAAACTACTATTGATTGTTTATGTAGTTTGAAGCTATATCAGATGGAGAAAGTTTAAAGCATATTTTGACATATGATATGGATGATACATTAGTCATTTTAAGGACTGATACAAAATTTATTTTTGAAAACTTTGAAGTGGTGCTGGGCCATAGATCAATAGATTCATTATGTTGTACTTTAAAGATATTAATGTGCAGTAAAAGGTCAGTAGACATGATTCCTCATGTGGCCAGTAAAGGCTTGCAGAAAGGTTTGCAAGAAGATGCAATCCATCTGAAGTGGAAAATCACATTACAATAATTTTTCAAGATGTTTTCAGCTTAAACTGTTTTTAGGAATTTGTATAAAATCACTTGTTTTATATTGGTGCTAATATATCTGCACATAAATAGCAACATTTGAAGGAAATCATTAGTAATGTAAAATCAGTATTTGGTTTCCAGAAAAGAGGCACTGGAATATGAAGAATCATTTGGTATGCAGTACTATATCAAGTAATTGATACTCAGTTTTTTATTATGTGCTCAAGATATATTTTTTATGTTAAGGATAACACATAAAAGATTTATTTTTTACTGTGGTAAAAATATTATGGTTATGCAGTTGATGAGTGCTGTATGATTAGAATTTTCTTTAGTAAAGAATGTAGAATAATGTAAATTTACACAAGATGAAAGGCAAAGATGTAAATTAGGAGGGAAGAGAATAAAGTAGTCTTTGCCTTATTGTCAGGCTCTTGATTCTGTAAATAATGTTCTTTGACAAGAACATGTAAAATTATCACCAAATATTGTTCAACAGTTGTCCAAATACTTTTCATGTTTAAGACTTTAAGGCAGTGTTTGAAACATGACCGAGGATTCTGTCACTTGGTTCAATTACCAAAGAAGAGAAGCACTGTTTTCATTACGAGAAATGTAAATATGTGTAAAAAGATTTTCATGTTGAAGGTTCCAGTCACAAAAAAAAAATCAAGCCATAAATGAAACAAAAAAGTAATTGGTGAGGAAGGAAGCATTATTTTAGTGACTCCGAGATTTAGTGGTGTAGGGAAAGAAAGGCATTGGAATGGCCCACCGCAGGGTTGTTAGTGGCCTCACAGCAGTCATCTGATACAGTGCCATGCCATGTATTACTCTGTCTAGGTTATAGCAGGGTAAGCAGATGGCTAGTTCTTGGAGACAAAAACTGAAGGTACGTTATTCCTACACAAGAGGGAAACAACCAAGATTGTGGCATAAAGCAAGTGGGTCAAGCATCTAGATCAGATTGGGGAAGATAAGTTGGATTGGTTTGAACTCACTTTTTTATATAGATACCGTGGGTAGAGTGAAAGCCTATCTAAATATGAGAGCAGAGAGCAGTACTCCACTCAAGGATGACTTAATCCATTATATAATCAGAACAACTTTTTAGAAGACAAAAACTTTCAGACATCTGAACAGGACTCCCAGTTCTTCGAGGAAAACTTTGGTATTTGTATAATGTGGGATGTCCAAGATAGGATAGATGTGACGGTGATATCAAGTATTCTTATTATACTGATGGATGAAATTTAAAGCCATGAGGAGATGGCATATTTTAGAGCAGTTTTGGAAAGAAGAATGGGAAGATATCAGGTTTTAGTGTTAATATTATGTCTGACACACAGGGAAACCCAGTTAAAATTTTAGTTTGTAATGATAAATATGATAAGATGATTAATGTGTGATTTTGAAGGAAATGTAGGAATACCTTGCTGAATGGTATTAAATGCATTTAGATATATGATGAAGAAAAGAAGTCCTTGATAATAGAGAGGAAGATTATAGGAGACTATAGAGAGCCCTGAGGGACACCACTGTTGATAGGAAAAGTTGGAGAGTTAGGTCCATCAACAATTACAAAGGTAGACTGGGTTTAGAGGGAGTTTGACAAGAGAGAACTAAGGAAGAGTGGAAAGGCTAAAGAGGGTGGCTTGGATATGTGTTCCCAATGCCTTACTTCATTAAAAGCTTTCAAAATATCAAGGGGTACAACAAAGGATTTCTTTTTTTCACAGAGGTGACCTGACGTTCGTTACAAAGGAAAGGATATAGCCTTGGATCTCATCTTGTGAAAGCTATTCTGATGATCAGAGAGAATATTATGAGATTTAAGATTTCAAAGGAAGTGGGAGTTGATATGAAATTTTGAAGATTTTGGGAACTAGAAGTCAGAGCAATAAGATGGTAATTGAAAGGGTTTGAAAGGTTACCCTTCTGATAGAATGGGCTGTACTAGTGTAGCTTTTCAGTAAGAAACACTTTTGGGGTCTTCAGAGTGTACATGTATAATCGCCCTCAGAACGTAGTTTTTAGTGAAATGTTTATTTTTCAAAAGGAGACAAAGTTTATGTTTTATTTCCATTTCAAGTACAATAGCACAAGAAGTGGACAGATGATTAATGAAATACTATAATTTATGCAGACTTCCCTTACCTGCTCTGACTTGTCATGTAGTTTGCAACCTCCAATCACCAACCATCCTAGGCATTACATATAACACATGACATTCACACCCCACACCAGTAACAACAACACAAAGTGACACAAACAAAATGCCTTCAGAACACTAACTGGCACCAGATATGGCCAGGATAAAGAATCCCTAATAATCTACAATCAATTCATCTGTTCCAATTTAAACTCCACCTCACCTGCTTGGTCATCCATTCTCTCTAGAGCAGATGTAACAGCTGCTGAAAACCACACCAAATAGTGCACTTAGAACAATCATGTGCAGGGTCCCCTCTAAATTTTTGCTGTTTAGTTTTCTTTTATATCACTTGCATTTATTGCTTGGTTTATTTTACTCATCCACAATATGATACAATAAAAGTACTTATTTATATATCTTGTAATGAGTTTCTTGCTTAATATCTTGCCATGGACCCTGGATCTTTACTGTACTGTATCGTGTCCCAGTGTCACTTCATTCATAACTTTCACTAGCAATCATACGCCAATTAGGTCTGGTGCTTAGCACAACCTTATGATGTATTTGTTTCCTTCATCATTCCACTGGCATAGTCTGCAGTCATAATCCTTGTACCAGTTGGTATGACTGACCAATATGCCTTTCTCAAAATTTAGGTTGCTTGACCTCACCCTCAACCATAATTCACATTTTAGTGATGCATCACTCCATCAAACTTTCTTGAAAGCAGACATAATCCACATCTCAGCAAGAATGAACCCATGTGCAGTCCTTGCGGCTTTCTAAAAAAAATTCATGTACAGCTGCCTTGAGAGTTAAAGTCAATCCTGCTATGCACTACCATCTGATCTTGGCCACACTTTGTCTTTCAATTGGCAGCATCCTCACGGCAGGAGTACATGGAACCTTGTCATATTCAGCCTCCTGTAGCAGCATGATGATGGACCTTCCTCCTACAGCCCAGCCGCAGGACCTCGGCTACCCCTCCCCACTTCTGCAGCACAACCATTGGACCTCAACAGTGCCTCCCTCCTCATGCAGCACTGCCTTGGTACCACAACAATGCCTCTTCCCTCCTTCAGGACAAACACAAGACTTTAGTAGTGCCTCCTGTCTGGCAGCAGCACCAGATCAGTTAAAGATGTCCTCCCTATCAGTTGGGATTTCTCTCCCATCTTTGCTCCAGGTCCATCTACACTCAGGTTTGTTTTCTATCTGCTGTGGAGAATGAGTCATTAGTACTTCTAGCAACTTGGTGTGGCTGGTGTACAATATTACAGTGGTGGTCATTTATAACATTTGTGCTATCAAGTAGATACCGCCTTACTTGATATTATGTAGATGAATAGTTTTTGAGGTAGTAGAGGAGAGGCAGGATGAATTTGAAATTTGAGGGGTATGTAAAATTTTGTAGGTCACTTTGGTAGCATTGAATGGTCTTAATATTGCTAGTAAGCAAATATTTTGATACCAAGAAAGGGATTTTTTTTTTTAGTAATGGGGGGGGGGGGGTCCAGGGGATTTAGAAATGAACAACACGAGTTTCATACATATAGTGGTTAGCGTTACTGACCATGAGTCAGCTTAGACCAACCCGGGCACGGACCCGCATGGGTTCAAGTCTTCGGCGTGGCAGTCGACCTACACCCAACCCAGGTGTTCATCCTTCTGGGCTGATAGGTAAATGGATACGTAGCTTAAGCTGGGGTGTGTGTGCTTACATACATAGTAGGCAAAACATGTCACACATAATATTTAGTACATACAAGGTTGAGACGGCAATATAAGCGTAAAAGTCCGTAAGGCACAACTAGTAACAGGGCAATACAAGAGTAAACCTCAGTAACGCACAATGAGTAATCAAATATAGATTGGGACTTGCAACCCACCTAACATAGACAAAATATACACTTTAAATGAATATTAAGAATATAGATATATGTGTGCGATAGGTTAAGAAAGTGCAAACTAACATGGGTACATTAAGAGATTACTAAAACAACAGATGTGGAGATGAATCTAATCAGTAATATTGTCATGTGTCTTGATACTTTCATTTATTGTACTCTTTACGTAAGAAATTTTGATATCCGTCACACACGAACTTCCATGTCCTACGGAATTTTAGGGCTTCAAAGCCAATTCTGAGAAATGGAAGATTTATAAAAAAAAAAAAAATTTCAAGGTACGTTAAAAATATTTTAAGTTTTTAGTTGTCAAAAAACATTATTAGAAATGCACGTTTTTTGGCTCGCACTCCCCCCCCCCCCTGTAAGGGTCGTCTCAGACTTGACCACTGTTGACACAACTGTCACCGCGAGTGGTTGACCCGTCTAACTAGCAGCGTGCAGTGATAACTACACCCTTAATTAATTCGTGTGAACTGTACAGATCTTGGGTGATTCATATTCGACTATATAAGGATGTTCTGAACAGATCAAGACACCGTTAAGGTTCACATAATACGATATAACCCTAAGGTAAGACGACTATGTGTACAGTTTCTATTTGGGATGATTGTTTCAACGTACTTCTAGTATTGTTGATGAATTCTAGTAAGTTGTAGATGAATGATTACCCATGAAATACGCTATATTTATTTACTCATAGCATTGATTGCTTATATGGGCCCCGATGAATATCGTAATGATCCATACGACTCGTGTTATCTCGTTAGGGTTGACAAATGACAGGTAACCAGTAATTAGTGTATTGTAATGTCTTCTTACTATATCAGAAGCATAGCCTGTATTAACCTAACCCTGAAAGAACATGATTAGGTTGACTGAAACGTCAAAATCGATTCCACCTCTAATGACCACCGTACTGCTGTTCGGTAGTTACGTCCAAAATACTCGCCAATGTTATACGTGTAGTAATGAATCATTATTTTTTTTCATTGTTCTTCCGAATTAACTAGATATGGATGAGGTACACACAGACAACTGTGTGAAATAAAGTAAAACCACGAATGAAAGATTTGGAGATATGCTCATTAGTGTGACGTCACATTGTTAATAGTAAATATCAATTCCATCAACTTAATATTTGTAGATAATGACATTTGGTCACTTTTGGATAATTAACAGGTGGGATTGTGATGACACAGTAATCAAGACTGATAAGTAGTTAACTGGTGACTGAAACTTTGTTAATGACACGATGTGATGATTGGTTTAATGTTGATGTTATGAAAACCAAATTACGTTTTATGAACGGTACTGAGAGGAAAATGGATATGACTCGTTGATATGGATGATCCAGGAGGCTTGTTTGGTCGCGAAACATGTCGCAAATACGTCGATGAACACTTGAGATCGAACCCTGACCAAGTTCAACGAATCTATCGTTCGTTAATGACATGCTGTTCAACGATGTGTTTACGAGTGCGCGCGCATTTCGTCACAACTCGCTCTCCATCTAATGATCTTCGTTCTACTTGAACCACACCAAATTAACCTTAACTTGGCATAGGCTCTTTTAGGTTTAGTTTGGTTTTGTCATATTGGTGTAAAAGATTAGATCTAGCCCGACATTTATTCGCATCTTCCAAGTGGTCTGTCATTGTGGGGGTGAACGAGACTGTGTCATAGTAGCATTGAATCAATAGCTCTAATTATATATCTCAGTCAATCTTCTAATAAAATGGCACAAGGGAAGTACTTCATTACCATATTATATTTTTTTTTTAGGATATTAGTGCAAGCAGACTATTGAATGTCTCTATATAATTATCAGATGAGTGATTAATGTAGAGGGTATTAGGATGAGCAGCATGGCATAGACTGACATAGACGATATTAAGTTAATTGAAAGATACTTGCTCATTTAGGAGATACTAGGTTAAGAATTGTTAAAGGTAATATATTAAGTGAATTAGCGTTGATAATACGATTAAATTGACTGGCGTAGTTTTTCTTAAAACTCTCCTGGCTCATTATGATATAGTATTATGTAATAAAAGAAAAGACTCATTCGTTTCCATTATCAGATTATTAAGAAAATCATTGGACGGATTTGAACTGGTCAACTCCTTCGAGTGAATGTGAATATCCTTGGAAATATGACATTCCAGCGGGAACGGTCGGCCATTTCTGGACCCAAATTTGGTTAACTTTCAGTGTTTTGAGCTGATATATTTATATTTTTTTTTTTCGCATTAATTTTCATTTTCTTTCTTCTAACAT
>JAUUDZ010218402.1:0-17550 GCA_032361705.1 Panulirus versicolor | reverse complement strand
ATCACCATTTGGAAGCATCATCACTACATGTAAACATCATCACCAAAAGAAACTATCATCACCACATGGAAGTATCATCAACACATGAAAACATCATCACCACATAGAACCACCATCACCCCAAGTATCCGTCATCACCATATGTAACCATAATCACCACAAGGAACCATCATCACCACATGGAACCATCATCACAATATGTAATCATCACAGCACGTAACCATCATCACCGCATGGAGGCGTCATCACCACATAGAACCATCATCACCACATGTAACATTCATCACCATATGGAACCATAATTAGAACATGCATCCAACATAACATGTAATCGTCATCACCACATGAAACCATCATCACCAAAAGTAACCATCATCACCAAATGGAGGCATCATCACCACAAGCAACTACCATCACCATACGTAACCATCATCACAACAAAGAACCATCATCACCATATGGAACCATCATCACCATATGGAGCCATCACCACATGGAAGCATCATCATCACATATAATCATCATCACAACATTAAATCATCATCACCACATGTAACCATCATCACCGCAAGAAGGCATAACCACCACATGGAACCATCATCACCACATTTAACCATCATCACAACATGGAACCATAATTGCCACATGTAGGCAACATAACATCTAATCGTCATCAGAATATGAAACTATCATCATATGTAACCATCATCACCACATGGAGGCATCATCACCACAATAACCACCATCACCACATTTAATCATCATTACCACAAGGAACCATCATCACCATATGGAACCATCATCACCATATGGAACAATCATCACCACATGGAGGCATCATCATCACAGTTAATCATCATCACCACAATTAACCATCATCACCACATGTAACCATCATCGCCGCAAGGAGGCATCATCAACACATTCAACCATCATCAACATATGTAACCATCATCACCATGTGTAACCGTCATCACTAAATGAAAAAATCATCTTCACATGCAACTTTCTTCACCACATGGAGGCATCATCACCACATTCAACCATCATCACCACATGGAGCCATCATCACGACATGGAAACATCATCGCGACATGTAACCATCATCACCGAATGGAAGCATCATCAAGAGAGGTAACCATCATCACCACAAGGAACCATCATCACCATATGGAAGCATCACCACCACATGTAGAAATTATCATCATATAATCACCACATGTAATCACCACATGGAAGAATCACGATCACATTTAACCTCACCACCACATGGAACCATCATCACCTCATGAAAGTATCATCACAACCTGTAAACATCATCGTCACATGGAAGCATCATGACCACATGGAAACATCATCACCATGAGGAACAATCATCAACCCATCGGACCATTATCACCACATGGAATCATCATCTCCACATGGATTCATCCTCACCACATGGAACCATCATGACCACATATAATCATCAATACCACATGTAACCATTATGACCACATGTAACCATCATCACCACATGGGACCATCATCACAATTTGGAACAATCATCACTGTAACGAACCATCATCCCTACATGACATCATCATCACCATATGTAACCATCATCTCATGGAACCATCATCACCACATGGATCCATCATCACGACAAGCAACCATCATCAATACGTGGAAACAACATCAACATATGTAACCATCATCACCACATGGAACCATCATCACCACAAAGAACCTTCATTACCGCATGTAACCATCATCACCAAAGGGAACCATCATTATCAAATGGAACCATTTTCACTACAAGGAACCATCTTCACCGCATGGAGGCATCATCACCTCATGTAACTATCATAACCACATGTAAAAGTCATCACCACAATGAACCATCATCACCTCATGGAAGCATCATCACCACATGTAACCACATCACCACACGGAAGAATCATCACTGCATGGAACCATCATCACCACAAGGAACCCTCCTCACCACATGGAAGCATTATCACCATATGTAATCATCATCACCACATGTAACCTTCATCACAACATTTAACCATCATCACCACAAGGAACCATCATCACCACATGTAATCATCAACACCACATGTAATCATCATCACCATATGTAACCATCACCTGCGCATGGAGGCTTCATCAGCATATAGAACCATCATCATCACATGTAACCATCATCACCATATGGAACCATAATTACCACGTGTACATAACATGTAATCGTCATCACAAAATGAAACCATCATAACCAAAAGTTACCATCATCACCACATGGAGGCATCAGCACCACAAGTAACCACCATCAACACACGTAACCATCATCAAAACAAGGAACAATCATCACCACATGGAACAATCATCACCATATGGAACCATCATCACCACATGGAGGCATCATCACCATATGTAATCATCATCACCACATTTAAACATCATACCACATGTAACCATCATCACCGCAAGAAGGCATAATCACCACATGGAGTCATCATCACCACATGTAACCATCATCACCACATTGAACCATAATTGCCATATGTAGCCAACATAACATCTAATCGTCATCACCACATGAAACCATCATCATATGCTACCATCATCACCACATGGAGGCATCATCACCACAACAACCACCATCACCACATGTAACCATCATTACCACAAGGAACCATCATCACCACATAGAACCATCATCACCATATGGAACCATCATCACCATATGGAGGCATCATCACCACAGTTAATCATTATCACCACAATTAACCATCATCACCACATGTAACCATCATCGCCGCAAGGAGTCATCATCAACACATTGAACCCTCATCAACATATGTAACCATCTTCACCATATGTAACCGTAATCACCAAATGAAAACATTGTTATCACCTGCAACCTTCGTCACCACATGGAGGCATCATTACCACATGTAAACATCATCACTATATGGAGCCATCATCACCACATGGAAACATCAACATGACATGCAACCATCACCACCGCATGGAAGCATCATAAATAGAGGTAACCATAATCACCACAAGGAACCATCATCACCACATGGAAGCATCATCACCACATGTAGAAATCATCATCATATCATCACCACATGTAACTATTATCGCCGCATGGAAGAATCATGACCACACGTTACCATCAACACAAGGAACCATCATCACCACATGGAAGCGTCATCAAAACATGTTAACATCATCATCACATGGAAACATCATAACCACATGGAAACATCATCACCACAAGGAACAATCATCACCGCATGGAACCATTATCCCCACATGGAACCATCATTACCACATGGAACCATCCTCACTACATGGAAGCATCATGACTACATATAATCATCAATACCACATGCAACCATCATGCCCACATGGAACCATCATCACCACATGTAACCATCATCACCAAATGTGACCATCATCACCACTTGGAACCATCATCAACGTAACGAATCATCATCACTACATGACCACATCATCACCATATTTAACAATCATCACCTCATGGAACCATCATCACCACATGGAACCATCATCACCACAAGTTACCATCATCAATACTTGGAAACATCAACACATGTAACCATCATCACCACATGTAATCATCACCACATTTAATCATCATCACCACATGTCACCATCATCACCGCAAGAAGGCATAATCACCACATGGAATCATCATCACCACATGTAACCATCATCACCACATGGAGCCATAATTGCCATATGTAGCCAACATAACATGTAATCGTCATCACCATATGAAACCATCATCATATGTTACCATCATCACCACATGGAGGCATCATCACCACACATAACCATCATTACCACAAGGAACCATCATTGCCACATGGAACCATCATCACCATATGGAACCATTATCACCAAATGGACCTATCATCACCACGAGGAACCATCATCACCACATGTAACCATCATCACCACATGTAACCATCATCACCAAAGGTAACCATCATTATCATATGGAACCATTTTCATTACAAGGAACCATCTTCACCGCATTGAGGCATCATAGAACCATCATCACATAGAACCATCATTATCACATGCAACCAACATCACATGTTATCGTCATCACCACATGAGACCATCATCACTACATGTTACCATCATTACCACATGCAGGCATCATCACCGCATGTAACCATCATCACCACCTGTAACCATCATCACCACAAGGAACCATCATCACCACATGGAACCATCATCACCACATGTAATCAACATTACCACATGTAACCATCATCACCACATGGATCCATTATCACCACATAGAACTATCATCATCACTACATCGAATCATCATCACCACATGTAACCATCATCGCATGTATCCATGATCACCACATGGAACAAACATCACTGCATAGAAACATCATCACCGCATATAACCATCATCACAGCAAGAAACCATCATCACCACATGGAACCATCATCACCAAATGTAACCATCATCACCGCATGGAACAATCATACTACAAGGAACTATTATCACCACATGAAGGCACCATCACCACAAGTACCAATCATCACCACATTTAACCATCATCACCGCAAAGAGGCATCATCACCATATACATCCATCATCACCACATGTAACTATCATCACCACATATAAGAGTCATCACCACGAGAGACCATCATCGTCACATGTAACCACCATCACCACAAGAAAGCATCCTCACCACATGCAGCCATCATCACATGGAAGCATCATCACCATATGTAACCATCATCACCGCATGGAAGCATCAATACATGTAACCATCATCAGCACATAAAACCATCATTACCACATGTAACCAACATCAAAGGTAATCGTCATCACCATATGAAACCATTATCACCACATGTTACCATCATCACCATATAGAGGCATCATCAGCGCATGTATCCACCATCACCACCTGTAACCGTCATCACCACAAGAAACCATCATCACCACATGGAACCATCATCACCACATGTAACAGTCATCACCACCTGCTACCATCATCACATGCAACCATCATCACCACATGGAACCAACATCACCACATGGAAACATCATTACCACATGCAACCAACATCACATGTAATCGTCATCACCACATGAAACCATCATCACCAAATGTTACCATCAATAACACATGCAGTCATCATCACCGCATGTAACCTCCATCACCACCTGTGACCATCATCACCACAAGGAACCATCATCACCACATGGAACCATTATCACCACATGTAACCAACATTACCACATGTAACCATCATCACCACATGTAACCACCATTGCATGTAACCATAATCACCACATGGAACCAACATCACTTCATGGAAACATCGTCACCACATGTACCCATCATCACCACATGTACTCATCATCACCGCAAAGAGACATCATCACCACATGGAACCATCATCACCACATGTAATATCATCACCACATGTAAGAATCATCACCACATGAAAATATCATCATCACATGCAACCACCATCACCACAAAAGAACCATCATCACCACATGTCATCATCATAACATGGAAGCACCATCACCACATGGAAACATTATCACCACAAGGAACCATCATCACCATATGGAACCGTTATCACCACATTGAACCATCATCACCACCTGGAACCATCATTACCATATGGAAACTTCATCACCACATGTAAACATTATCACCACAGGTAATCATCATCACCACATGTAACCATCATCACGACATGGAATCATCATCACAACATGTAACCATCAACACCACATGTAACCATCATCACCACAAGGAATCATCATCAACACATGGAACCACCATCACCACATGTAACCATCATCACCGCATGGAACCATCATTATCACAAGGACTCATCATTACTACACAGAAACATCACAACTTGTAACCATCATCACCGCATGGAACCATCATCACCACAAGGAACCATCATCGCCACAAGGAACCATCATCATCGTATGGAGGCATCATCACCACATGTAACCATCACCACCAAAGGAATCCATCATTACCACATGGAAGCATCATCACCAAATTTAACCATCATCACCACATGTAACCATCATCACCACAAGGAACCATTCTCACCATATGGACGCATCAGCAACACATGCAAACATCATCACCACATTGAAAAATCATCACAACATATAACCGACATCACCACATGAAATCATTATCACCATATGGAAGCATCATCAATACATGCAAACATCATCACCACATTGAAAAATCATCACGACATATAACCGACATCACCACATGTAACCATCATCACCACAAGTAACCGTCATCACCAAATGTAACCATCATCACCACATGTAACCATCAACGCCACTTATTACTACCATCAGCACACTGAACCATCATCACCACATGTCACCATTACCATCACATATAAAAATAATCACCACTTGTAAACATCATCACTAAATGTAACCGTCATCACCACATGTATCCATTGACATCACATGTGATTATCATCACCGCATGCAGCCATCATCATCGCATGTAACCTAAATAACCACAAGGAACCATCATCAACTCATGGAAACATCATCACCACTTGGAACCATCATCACCCCACGTATCCGTCCTCACCACAAGTAACTATCATCACCACAAGGAACAATCATCACCCAATGTAACCATCATCAACACATGTAATCATCATCACCACATGGAACCATCATCGCTACATATAACCATCATCACCACATAAAACCATAGTTACCATATGTAACCAAAATAACATGTAATTGTCATCATCAAATGAAATCAGCATCACCACAAGTTACCATCATCACTACATGGAGGCGTCATCACTACAAGCAACCACCATCACCACATGTAACCATCATCACCACTAGGAATCATCATCACCACATGGAACCATCATCGCCACATATAACCATCATCACCACATGGAGCCATAATTACCACATGTAACCAACATAACATGTAATCGTCATCATCACATGAAACCATCATCACCAAATGTTACCATCATCACCACATGGAGGCATCATCACCACAAGTAACCATCATCACCACATGTATCAATAGTCACCGCAAGGAACCATCATCACCACATGGAACCATCATCACCACATGGAGGCATCATCACCACATATAATCATCATCAACACATTTAACCATCACCACCACATGTAATCATCATCACCGCAAAGAGGCATCATCAACACATGGAACCATCATCAACACATGCAACCATCATCACTATATGTAACCGTCATCACCAAATGAAACCATTATCATATCCATCCTTCATCACCACATGGAGGCATCAACCATTGTCATCATATCCATCCTTCATCACCACATGGAGGCATCATCACCATATGTAACCACCATATGTAACCATCATGACTACCTGGAACCATCATGACCACATGGAATCATCATCACCATATGTAACCATTATCACCGCATGGAAGCATCATTACCACATATAAAAATCATCACCACATAGAAGCATCACCACCTGGAAACATCATCAACACATGCAACAATCATCACCACATGGAACCGTTATTACCACATGGAACCATCATCACCACATGGAACCATCCTCACTACATGGAAGCATTATGACCACATGTAACCATCAACACCACACATAACCACAATCACCACGTGTAACCATCATCACCACATGGAACCATCATCAACACAACGAACCATCATCACTAAATGAAACCATCATCACCACGTGTAACCATCATCATCACATGGAACCATCATCATCACAAGGAACCATCATTACCACAGGTAACCATCATCACCACATGTAACCATCATCACCACATGGAACCTTTATCACCACGTGTAACAATCATCACCACATGGAACCATTATCACCACATGAAACTATCATCAAAACAACGAACCATCATCACTACATGAAACCATCATCACCATATGTAACCATCATCACCACATGCAACTATCATCACCACATGGAAACATCATCACCACATTCAACCATCATCACCAAAAGTAACCATCATCAATACTTGGAAACATCATCGCCACATGTAACCATGGAACCATCATCACCGTATTTAACCATCATCACCACAGGTAACCATCATTACCACATCGAACCATTATCACCACAAGGAACAATCTTCACCGCATGGAGGCATCATCACCACATGTAATCGTACTAACCATACCTAACCATCATCACCATAATGAACCATCATTACCACATGGAAGCATCATCACCACATGTAACCATCATCACCAAATGGAAGCATTATCACCGCGTGTAACCATCATCACCACAAGGAATCATTATCACCACATAGAAGCATTATCACCATATGTAAGCATCATCACCACAAGGAACCATCATCGCCACATGGAAACATCATGAACACATGGAAACATCATCACCACATGGAACCATCATCACCAAAAGTAAACGTCATCACCACATATAACCATCATCACCACAAGTGACCATCATCACCACATGGAGGCATCATCACCACAAGTAACCATCATCAACACATGGAGGCATCATCACCACATGAACAATTATCATCACATGTAACCATCATCACCTCATGGAACCATCATTACAACATGTAACCAACATCACCACATGTAATCTTCATCATCACATGAAACCATCATCACCACATGTTACCATTATCACCACATGGAGGCATCATCACCACATGTAATTACCATCACCAAATGTAACCATCATCATCATATGTAACCATCATCACCACATGACACCATCATCATCACATGTATCTATCATCACCGCATATACCAATCATCACCACAGACAACCGTTATCACCACATGGACAATTATCACCACATGTAACCATCATCACCACGTGGAACCATCATTACTGCATGTAACCAACATCACCACATGTAATCTTCATCACCACATAAAACTATCATCACCACATGTTACCATTATCACCACATGTAACCATCATCACCACACGTAACTATCATCACCACATATAAATGTCATCACCATATATAACCATCGTCTCCACATATAACCGTCATCACGACATACAACCATCATCACCACATATAACGATCACCACCATATGTAACCACCATCACCATATATAACCATCATCAACACATAAAACCATCATCACCACATAAATCCGTCATCACAACATATAACCATCATCACCACATATATCCATTATCACAACATATAACCATCATCATCACATATAACCACCATCACCACACATAATCATCATCACCATATATAACCATCATCACCACATATATCTATCATCACCATATGTAACCACCATCATCATATATAACCATTATCAACACATAAAGCCATCATCACCACATAAATCCGTCCTCACAACATATAACCATCATCACCACATATAATCATTATCACCACATATAACCATCATCACCACATATAATCACCATCACTACACATAACCATCATCACCATATATAACCATCATCACCACATATAACCATCATCACCATAGATAACCATCATCAACACATATAGCCTTCATCACCACACATAACCATCATCACCACATATAGCCATCATCGACACATATATCCATCATCACCACATATAACCATCATCACCATATATAGCCTTTATCACCACACATAACCATCAACACCATATATAACCATCATCGCCACATATAACCATCATCACCACATATAACCATCATCACCACGTATAGCCTTCATCACCACTTATAAGAATCATCACCACATATATCCATCATCACCACATATAACCATCATCACCACATATAACCACCATCACCACATATAGCCTTCATCACCACACCTAACCATCATCACCATATAAAACCATCATCACCACATATATCCATCATCATCACACATAACCATCATCACCATATATAATCATCATCACCACATACAACCATCATCACCACATGTAGCCATCATCAAAACATGTAGCCATCATCACCATATATATCCATCATCACCACACATAACCATGATCACCACATGTAGCCATGATCACCACATATAGTCATGATCGCCGCATGTAGCCATCATCACCACATATAACCATCATCATCACACATAATCATCACCACATATAGCCATCATCACCACAAATAACCAACATCACCAGAAATAACCATCATTTCCAGATATAACCATCATCATCAGATATAACCATCATCACCACATACAACCATCATCACCACATACAACCATCATCACCACATATAACCATCATCACATACAACCACCATCACCACATGTAGCCATCATCACAACATGTAGCCATCATCACCACATATGACCATCATCACCACACATAACCATTATAGCCACATACAACATCATCACCACATATAGCCTTCATCACCAAACATAACCATCATCACCACATATAGCAATCATCACCACATATATCCATCATCACCACATATAATCATCATCACCACACATAACTATGTTCACAATAACAATAGTGGTACTAAGTAATGGTTATGACCACTTTCAGGTTGGGCAGGATAGTGCAGGTTGGACTGGTGAGCAAGTGGGTCAGAGATGAGGTCACCAACATGGAAAACATCATCATCACACAAGATGACGCTTCCCGTTCTCTATCGCTCGACCACCTGCAGGCATGTATCCCACCTGCCCGTAATATATCTGGTACTTCTCCCACCTATGGGTACAGTATCTAATACCTCTCCCAACTGTGGGTACAGTATCTGGTACCTCTCCCACCTGTGGGTACAGTGTCTGTACCTCTCCCACCTGTTGGTACAGTATCTGTACCTCTCCCACCTGTAGGTGCAATATCTAGTATCTTTCCCATCTGTGGGTACAGTATCTGATACCTCTCCCACCAGCGGGTACAGTATTTTTACCTCTCCCATCTGTGGGTACAGAATCTTGTACCTATCCCACCTCTGGGTACAGTATATGTACCTCTCCCACTTTTTGGTACAGTATCTGTACCTCTTCCACCTGTGGGTACAATATCTAGTACCTCTCCCACCTGTGCGTACAGTATCTGGTACCTCTCCCTCCTGTTGGTACAGAATCTGTACCTCTCCCACCTGTGGACACAGTGTCTGTAAATATCCCATCTGTGAGTACAATGTTTGGTACTTCTCCCACCTGTGGGTACAGTATATGTACCTCTTCCACCTGTGAGTACAATATCTGGTACCTCTCCCACCTGTGGGTAAAGAATCTAATACCTCTCCCACTTGTGGGTACAGCATCTGTACCTCTCCTACTTGTGGGTAGAGAATGTAGTACCTCTCCCGCCTGTGGGTACAGTATGTAGTACCTCTTCCACCTGTGAGTACAGTTATGGTACCTCTTCCACCTGTGGGTACAGTATCTAGTACCTCTCCCACTTGTGGGCACAGAGTCTGGTACCTCTCCCACTTGTGGGTACAGTATTTATACTTCTCCCACATGGGAATACAGTATTATGTACCTCTCCTACCTGTGGGTACAGTATCTGTACCTCTTCCACCCTGAGTACGGTATCAGTTACGTGTCTCACCTCAAGGTGTGTATCCTGTCAGTGTTACTACGGCAGATGACGTGTGTATCCTGCCATTGTTACTATAGCAGATGACCTGTGTATCCTGCCAGTGTTACTATAGTAGATGACGTGTATTTCCTACCAGTGCTACTGTAGCAGATGACGTGTGAATCCTGCCAGTGTTACTAACGCAGATGACGTGTGTTTCCTGCCAGTGTTACTATAGGAGGTGACGTGTGAATCCTTCCATTGTTACTATAGCAGATGACCTGTGTATCCTGACCGTGTTACTATAGAAGATGACGTGTGTAACCTGCCATTCTTACTATAGCAGATGACCTGTGTATCCTGCCAGTGTTCCTATAGCAGATGACCTGTGTATCCTGCCAGTGTTACTATAACAGACGACGTGTGAATCCTGCCAGTGTTACTATAGCAGATGACCTGTGTATCCTGCTAGTGTTACTATAGCAGATGACGAGTGTTTCCACCAGCTTTACTACATGTGACGTGTGTATCCTGCCAGTGTTACTATAGCAGATGACGTGGGTTTCCTGACAGTGTCACTATAGCTTGTGACTTGTGTATCCTGCCAGAGTTACTATAGCATGTGCCGTGTATTTCCTGCTAGTGTTACTATAGCATGTGACTTGCGTATCCTTCCAGTGTTTCTATGGCAGATGACGTGTGTTTCCTGCATGTGTTACTATAGCAGATGACGTGTGCATCCTGCCAGTGTTACTATAGCAGATGAGGTGTGTTTCCTGCCAGTTTTTATAGCATGTGGTGTGTGTATCCTGCCAGTGTTACTATAGTAGATGATGTTTGTATCCTGCCAGCGTTACTACAGCACATGACTTTTGTCTCCTGCCAGTGTAATTGCAACACATGTCGTGTGTATCCTTCCAGTGTTACTATAGCAGATTATGTGTGTATCCTGCCAGTGTTACTATTGCATATGACGCGTGAATCCTGTCAGCGTTATTATAGCAGATGACGTGTGTATCCTGCCAGTGTTACAACAGAAGATGACGTGTGTATCCTGCCAGCGTTACTCTAGTAGATGACGTGTATATCCTGCCAGTGTTACTATAACAGATGGCGTGTGTATCCTGCCAATGCTACTACAGCAGATGACGTGTGCAGTCTGCCAGTGTTACTATAGCAAATGACGTGTGTACCCTGCTAGAGTTATTGCGGCAGATGATGTGTGTATCCTGCCGGTGTTACTATAGCAGATGAAGTGTGTATCCTGCCAGTGCTAGTATAGCAGATGATGTGTGTATCTTGCCAGTGTTACTACAGCAGATATCGTGAGTATCCTGCCAGTGTTACTATAGCATTTGATGTGTTTATCCTGCCAGTGTTACTCTAACAGATGACGTGTGTATCTTGCCAGTGTTACTATAGCAGGTAACGTTTGTATCCTGCCAGTGTTACTATTGCAGATGACGTGTGTATCCTGCCAGTGTTACTATAGCAGATGATGTGTGTATCCTGCCAGTGTTACTATAGAAGATGACGTGTGTATCCTGCCAGTGTCACTATAGCAGATGACGTGTGTATCCTGCCAGTGTTACTATAGCAGATGACGTGTGTATCCTGCCAGTGTTACTATAGCAGATGATGTGTGTATTCTGGCCGTGTCACTATAGCAGATGACATGTTTCCTGTTAGTGTTACTATAGCAGATGATGTGTGTATCCTGCCAGTGTTACTATAGCAGATTACGTGTGTATCCTGCCAGTGTTACTGTAACAGATGACGTGTGCATCCCGTCAGTGTTACTATACCAGATGACATGTGTACTCTGCCAGCGTTACTGCGGCAGATTATGTGTGTATCCTGCCAATGTTACTACAGAAGTATAGAGTATGACGTACGTAGCCTGCCAGTGTTACTATAGCAGATGACGTGTGTATCCTGCCAGCGTTACTATAGCAGATTACGTGTGTATCCTGCCAGTGTTACTATATCAGATTACGTGTGTATCCTGCCATTGTTACTATAGCAGTTTGTATCCTGCCACTTTTATAATAGCAGATGAAGTGTGTTACTGTAACAGATGACGTTGTATCCTGTCAGTGTTACTATAGCGGATGATGTGTTTATTCTGGCAGTGTCACTATAGCAGATGACGTGTGTATCTTGCCAGTGTTACTATAGCGGACGACGTGTGTATCCTGCTAGTGTTACTACAGCAGATGACGTTTGTATCCTGCCAGCGTTACTGCAGCAGATGTGTGTATCCTGCCGTTGTTACTATAGCAGATTGCGTGTGTATCCTGTCAGTGTTGCTGTAGCAGATGACGTATGTATCCTGCCAGTGCTATTATAGCAGATGACGTGTGTATCTTGCCAGTGTTGCTACAGCAGATGATGTTTGTATCCTGTCAGTTCTACTCTAGCAGATGACGCATGTATCCTACCAGTGTTATTATAGCAGATGACTTGTGTATCCTGCCAGTGTTACTAGAGCAAATGACGCACGCATCCTGCCAGTGTTCCTGTAGCAGATGACGCGTGTATCCTGCCAGTGTTACTGCGGTAGATGATGCATGTATCCTGCCAATGTTACTATAGCAGGTGACGTGTGTATCCTGCCAGTGTTACTACAGCAGATGACGTATGTATCCTGGTAGTGATACTACAGCAGAATATGTGAGTATCCCGCCAGTGTTACTACAGCAGATGACGTGTTTATCCAACCAGTGTTCCTCTAGCAGATGACTTGTGTATCTTACCAGTGCTACTATAGCAGATGATGTGTGTATCCTACCAGTGTTACTGCGGCAGATGACGTTTGTATCCTGCCAGTGTTACTAGAGCAGATGACGTGCGTATCCTGCCAGTGTTCCTGTAGCAGATGACGTGTGTATCCTGTCAGTGCTACTACAGCAGATGACGTTTGTATCCTGCCAGTTTTACCATAGCAGATGAAGTGTGTATCCCGCCAGTGTTACTATAGCAGATGACGTGTTAATCCTGCCAATGTTACTACAACAGATGACATGTGTATCCTGCCAGTGTTACTATAGTACATGACGTGTGCATCCTGTCAGTATTATTGCAGCAGATGACGTGTGCATCCTGCCAGTGTTACTATAGCAAATGACGTGTGTACCCTGCCAGTGTTACTATGGCAGATGATGTGTGTATCCTGCCAGTGTTACTATAGCATGTGACGTGTGTATCCTGCCACTGTTAGTATAGCAGATGGCGTGTTTCCTGCCAGTGTTACTATAGCAGATGACGTGTGCATCCAGCCAACGTTCATACAGCAGATGACGTTTGTATCCTGCCAGTGTTACTGCAGCAGATGTGTGTATCCTGCTAGTGTTACTATAGTAGATTACGTTGGTATCCTGCCAGTGTAACTCTAGCAGATGACATGTGTATCCTGCCAGTGTTATTATAGCAGATGACGTGTGTATCTTGCCAGTGTTACTATTGCAGTTGACGTGTGTATCCTCCCAGTGTTACTACAGCAGATGACGTGTTTATCCAGTCACTGTTCCTCTAGTAGATGACGTGTGTATCTTGCCAGCGCTACTATAGCAGATGACGTGTGTATCCTGTCAGTGTTACTACAGCAGATGACGTTTGTATCCTGCTAGTTTTACTATAGCAGATGAAGTTTGTATCCTGCTAGTGTTACTACAGCAGATGACGTGTGTATCCTGCCAGAGTTATTATAGCAGATGTCGTGTGTATCCTGCCATTGTTACTACAGCAGATGACGTGTGTATCCTGCCAGTGTTACTATAGCAGATGACGTGTCTATCCTGCCAGTGTTACCATAGCAGATGACATGTGTATCCTGCCAGTGTTACTACTGTAGATGACGTGTGTATTCTGCCTGTGTTACTATAGCAGATGATATGTGTATCCTGCCAGTGTTACTATAACATGATGTGTGTATTCTGGAAGTGTCGCTATAGCAGATGACGTGTGTATCCTGCCAGTGTTAATACAGCAGATGACGTGTGTATCCTGCTAGTGTTACTACAGCAGATGTGGTTATCCTGCCAGTGTTACTATGGCAGATTACGTGTGTATCCTGTCATTGTTTCTGTAGCAGATGACGTGTGTATCCTGCCAGTGTTATCATAGCAGATGACGTGTGTATCCTGCCAGTGTTACTACTGCAGATGACGTCTGTATTCTACCAGTGTTACTACAGCAAATGAAGTGTGTGTTCCTCCAGTGTTACTACAGCAGATGACGTGTGTATCCTGCCATTGTTACTACAGCAGATGACATGTACATCCTACCAGTTTTCGTTTCGTATAGCAGATGACGTGTGTACCCTGCCAGTGATACTGCGGCAGATGACGTGTGTATCCTGCCAGTGTTACTATAGCAGGTGACATGTGTATCCTGCCAGTGTTACTACAGCAGATGATGTGTGTTTCCTGGCAGTGATACTACAGCAGAATACGTGAGTATCCTGCCAGTGTTACTACAGCAGATGACGTGTTTATCCAGCCAGTGTTCCTCTAGCAGATGACGTGTGTATCTTGCCAGTGCTACTATAGCAGATGACGTGTGTATTCTGTCAGTGTTACTACAGGAGATGCCGTTTGTATCCTGCCACTTTTATAATAGCAGATGAAGTGTGTATCCTGCCAGTGATACTATAGCAGATGGCATGTGTATCCTGCCAATGTTACTACAGCAGATGACGTGTGTATCCTGCCAGTGTTACTATAGCAGATGACGTGTATATCCTGCCAGTGTTACTACAGGAGATGACGTGTGCATCCTGCCAGTGTTACCATAACAGATGACGTGTGTACCCTGCCAGTGTTACTGCGGCAGATGATGTGTGTATCCTGCCAGTGTTACAATAGCAGTTGACGTGTGTATCCTGCCACTATTAGTATAGCAGATGACATGTGTTTCCTGCCAGTGTTACTATAGCAAATGACGTGAGTATCCTGTCAGTGTTGCTGCAGCAGATGACGTGCGTATCCTGCCAGTGTTACTACAGCAGATTACGTGAGTATCCTGCCAGTGTTACTATAGCAGTTGATGTGTTTATCCTGCTAGTGTTACTATTGCAGATGACGTGTATCTTGCCAGTGTTACTATAACAGATGACGTTTGTATCCTGACAGTGTTACTATTGCAGATGACGTGTGTATCCTGGCAGTGTTACTATCATAGATGACATGTGTATCCTGCCAGTGTTATTATAGCAGTGTTACCACAGGAGATGACGTGTGTATTCTGCCAGTGTTACTCTAGTAGATGACGTATTTATCCTGCCAGTGTTACTCTAGCAGATGACGTGAGAATCTTGCCGGTGTTACGACAGAAGATGACATGTGTATCCTGCCAGTGTTACTACAACAGATGACTGGTGTATCCTACCGGTGTTACTACAGCAGATGAAGCTTGTATCCTGCCAGTGTTACAATAGCAGATGACATGTGTATCCTGCCAGTGTTACTATAGCAGATGACATGTGTATCCTGCCAATGTTACTATAGCAGGTGATGTGTGTTCCCTGCCAGTGTTACTACAGCAGATGACTTTGTGTCCTGCCAGTGTTACCACAGCAGATGACATTTGTATCCTGCCAGTGTTACTACAACAGATGACGTTTGTATCCTGCCAGTGTTACTATCGCAGGTGACGTGTGTACCCTGCCAGTGTTACTATAGCTGGTGACGTGTGTATCCTACTCGTGTTACTATAGCAGGTGATGTGTGTACCTTGCCATTGTTACTACAGCAGGTGAAGTATGGATCCTACCAGTGTTACTAGAGCAGATGCCGTGTGTATCATGCCATTGTTACTATAGCAGATGACGTGTGTACCCTACCAGTGTTACTATAGCAGATGATGTGTGTATCCTGCAAGTGTTACTTTAGCAGGTGACGTGTATATCCTGCCAGTGTTTCTACAGTAGATGACGTGTGTATCCCGTCAGTGTTTC
>JAUUDZ010218293.1:0-17551 GCA_032361705.1 Panulirus versicolor | reverse complement strand
TATCTAACTGTTTCTAACTGTCATGTGTAATGCACCGAAACCAGAGCTTCTGATGCACAACCAAGCCTTACGGACCTTTCCATGGTTTCCCCAGGCTACTTCAAATGCCTTGGTTCAGTCCACTAACGATTCGTCGCCCCCTGCATACCACATCACTCTTTTTCACTCTATCTCGTGCACACCTGCTACCCTCCTGTATGTTCAGGCCCTAACCACTCAAAACCTTAACCACTCCATCCTTCCATCGCTAATTTGGTCTCCCCGTTCTCCTGTCCCCTCCACTTCTGACACATATATCCTCTCTGTCAACCTTCCCTCACTCATTCTCCATATGTCCAAACCACACACACACACACACACACACACACACACACACACACACACATGCATATAAATATTTGTTCACAGGTTCTTGCGTTAGTTAGGCAGCGCTGGGAACGGATGACGACAGCCAGAGCATGGATGACAGTGAATTTGGCCATTTCTTCGTTAGTTCCTGACGCTACCAAGCCTAAGCCAGACGCCCAGTCTATCGACCAGTCACGAAGGGAGGATGAGTGTAATTACCTTTTTGTAATTTCCTATTGACACTCGTGGGGCCCCATCTCTTGAACCCTCTCAGCTGTCAAAGGACTTCTAAAACTTGTGTGTGCTGTCTGCATGTACTATGTCCTCCTACAGCCCATCCCATTTATCCACTACTCGTATACTGTCAAAGTACTTATTTACATCTTTTATGATTTCATGTTATGTCCTCTGGATGTTCTATCCTAAAGCTTTTAAAAGGCTTTCACTTTCTCCGTCGTGAAACTGGTTCAGAAACTAATAGCTTTGATCAAATCACCTCTCACTCTTGTCTTCTCTATGCTGGACAAATCTATGGACACCCCCCCCCCCTCTCTCTCTCTTTAACTCAGCTTTCCTAATTCTGATTCTATTAGTGATTCGTACTAGCTTAAAACTGCGGTGACCAAACATGAGAAACATGTTCTAGTTCTGTTCTACAGTAGAACGTGAACAGCTTGGTGAACACCACCTCACTGGTGTACGTGAATAATGTTCTGATATTTGCCAGCAAACAGTTTGTCTCCCTCACTGCCCTGCTCAAGCGGGACTCTGGCCACGGGTGGGGGACGATGTTGCTCACGCACAGATTCTTGCGGTTTCATTTCCTGCTGGATAATGTAGTCACTGAGTGCGTCTTTGACTGAGTCTCCCCTTCAGTAATTTACATCAACTTGGTTTGAATTTCATCACCCACGTATCACATCAACTTCTGGGTTCAAGTCACATCGTAGACTGATGGGAGGTGATGTTATCTGCTTATGTCTTTTGTTTGCCTTCACGTATACATGTTTGAGGTGTATCTGTCTGTCTGCATACATGCACTTTTGTCTGTCTGTATACACGCACTTTCATCTGTCTCTCTATCTGTATACATGCACGTTCAGGTACCTGTCTGTCTGTCTGTCTTTATACACGCAGGTTCATCTGTCTGTCCGTTTGTCTGTCTGTCTGAATGTATAAATGTATGCTCTTGCGTCTGTCTGCATACCTGCAGGTTCATGTGTCTGTCTGTCTATCTACATACATGTACGTTCATGTGTGCGTCTGTTTGTCGTGTAAAATGGACGTATATATTTCGTGATGGGAGGCCCCAGAGCAGGGTCAGCGACCCTCCACACCAGCGCCTCAGGTGACACGCGAAGTGTCTCCACGATAATGAAAAGGATTATAATTCACAAATGATCAATTGATGTTAGCACCACGAATGTTCGTATATTGATAATGAAAAGGATTGAAAGTCACAAATGATCTGTTGGTGTTAATACAACGAATGTTCGTATATTGATAATGATCAAAATTCACAAATGATCTGTTGGTGTTAATACAATGAATGTTGGTATCAGAATATAAACCATAACAACTATAATACATGGGCTTTGTAATCATAATATTAACCTTTACGTCTGGGGGAACAAAAAATGGTGGCAGGCGCTTAGAGTCTTGTGGATGTAGGAGTGGCGACCAGGGAGGGAGGTGCTGCAGCTCCCGGTGCACCACAACACAGGTCACCACGGGAGGTGGTCGTGTGCCTGGAGGGCGCCATTGATGGGGCCCCTGCCTCACGACCCTGTGGCAGCCGCTAACAATGAGCGGAAACTCCTCCTGACGCGGCTGCGGGCGTCTGCTGACCTGCACTACCTGTGCCGGCGGCGTACACCTGACCCCTACGCCTGTTTCCCTATGCTCATCCACCCAGTACATTATGAGTTTCCCTACGTTCATCCACCCACTACATTATGAGTCTCCCTACGCTCATCCACCCAGTACATTATGAGTCTCCCTACGCTCATCCACCCAGTACATTATATCTCCCTACGCTCATCCACCCAATACATTATGAGTCTCCCCACACTCATCCATCCAGTACATTATGAGTTCCTCTACGCTCATCCATCCAGTACATTATGAGTTTCTCCCTACGCTCATCCACCCAGTACATTATGAGTCTCCCTACGTTCATCCACCCAGTACATTGAGTTTCTCTACGCTCATCCACCCAGTACATTATGAATCTCCCTACGTTCATCCACCCGGTACATTATGAGTTTCCCTACGCTCATCCACCCAGTACATTATGAGTCTCCCTACGTTCATCCACCCGGTACATTATAAGTCTCCCTACGATTAATACTGTACAATACTGCCGGATACACAGCCGGTCGTCCTTCATCCGAGGTTAATGAAATAATCACATTATGTGGTGTGTGTGTGTGTGTCGACCCTCCCTCCCCCCAGCCCGGCCGACTTCATCAGTTGGGACAAGAGCAAATGGCTTCAGTAATGTGGCCGCTAACGCGTTGTGAGACGGGGTCACAAATGCAGCAGCGGCTGCCGTCTGTCTCCCTCCCGCCCGCCAGAATCAATACATCTCGTGACAGCATCGGTGATTGTGTCGATAAATCAGGAGCTGGAGTTGTTTGCTATTATAGCTCGGGGTGGGGAGCTCCGGAGACGGCACGAGCCGGAGAGACGGGAGACAGAGGCGGCCAGAGGAGGAGGCAACATGAAAATATCAATAAAAATAAATGCTAGCAAAATGAGAGAGGAGCTGTGTGTGTGTGTGTGTGTGTGTGTGTGTCTGTGCGTGAGGCGGGGAGTCATCACGTCCTACAGGAGGCCATCAATGTTTACTACCACAACATCTCCATCCTGAGATCATTGTCACAATACAATTTGCAGTATACAAGTCTACTGACACTGCTACACATTATCCCAACACAGCTTAAACGGACCGATCAATACAGCTTGATGTAACCACTAAATGGTTACTGAATTAACCAACCAACATGAGATAAGTGGTCACATACACAGTGAGGGAGTACGTACGTGGTCCTGGAAATATGCTTAACATCTGAAGAAACAGACATGTTTCAGGTGGTGGAGGAAGTTTAACGAAGACAGCCTCAATGACTTTAAAGCCCAACCAACCAACATACCTTAAACTGACTAAACAACACAGCTTAAACAGACTAACCAACACAGCTTAAACTGACTAAACAACACAGCTTAAACAGACTAACCAACACAGCTTAAACTGACTACCCAACACAGCTTAAACTGACTACCCAACACAGCTTAAACTGACTACCCAACACAGCTTAAAGTGACTAACCAAAACAGCTTAAACTGACTAACCAACACAGCTTAAACTGACAAACCAACGCAACTTGAACTGACAAACCAACACAGCTTAAACTGTATAACCAAAACAGCTTAAACTAACCAAACAACACAGCTTAAAACTGACTAACCAACACAACTTAAACTGACTAACCAACGCAACCTAAACTGACTAACCAACACAACTTAAACTAATCAACCAACACAAGCGAGTGATTGCACTCCGACAGAGGGGCTGGTGGTGTACACGTATACATACAGAAGTGTGGAGGTTCCTCCCCTGCTGGAGAGTTAACCATCAGTGTGTGGGAGTAGCCTGGGTGAGGGGGGAACACCAGCGGCACCTCACCTCTCCCCTCACTGTTGGAGTGGACGGGGGGGAAGTGGGGCTCGCCAGCCACCCCTCTCCTCACCCTGTGCAAGTGGCCTGGGAGAGCGAAATCACCAGCCCCCCCACACCCCCTCTCCTCTCCCATGGGCCAGTCAGATGTGGGGGAGAGTGACGGGACGCGGGAATCGGATTAGACGCCTTGTGACGGCGGCCTGGCGTCACACACACACACACACACACACACACACACCACAACAGTGATCAAAAAGGAACGAGGCCACCACGGCAGCAGTGCAATACGTTGTGTTGCAGAACACCAATTCATATAATGGGGCAAGACGCAACCTTTAAAACTGGCAACACAGTGTTGTGGAGAGCCATGCTGCTGCAGTCGTTGTGTTGCATCTCAAAGTCGGAGAAAAAAAGTGAAAAACGTTGATGAACTTCATACATTAAGTTGTGGAGGATGTAGTGGTATTGTCACCCCTTGTGCACGACGGTACGATCATGTAGCAAGACGGTACGACCCTTGTGCACGACGGTACAGTCACCGTGCAAGACGGTACGACCCTTGAGCACGACGGTACGATCATCTAGCAAGACGATACAACCCTTGTGCACGACGGTACAATCCTTGGCAGTGATGGCCTAAACTTTGACTTGAACTTTAGGATGGTCATCTAGCAAGTTCTAGCCCCCCAACATGACTACGAATCCTCCATCATAACCACGTATCCACCACCATAACCACGTATCCACCATCATAACCACGTATCCACCACCATAACCACGTATCCACCACCATAACCACGTATCCACCACCATAACTACGTATCCATCACCATAACCACGTATCCACCACCATAACTACGTATCCATCATCATAACTACGTATGTATCATCATAACTACGTATCCACCTTCATAACTACGTATCTACCATCACCATAACTACGTATCCATCATCATAACTACATATCCACCATCAAAACTACGTATCCACCACCATAACTACGTATCTACCAAACCAATGTCTCAATTACTTTTCTCAAAGCTGCGCTTTTCCCCTGCATCATCTGGGTCTCGCCTGATCTGCTGGGGACTGATCATCACCCACGTCAGGGTCTCGCCAGGCCTGCTGGGGACTGATCATCACCCACGTCAGGGTCTCGCCTGATCTGCTGGGGACTCATCATCACCCACGTCAGGGTCTCGTCTGGTCTGCAGGGGACTGATCATCACCCACGTCAGGGTCTCGCCTGGCCTGCAGGGGACTGATCATCACCCACGTCAGGGTCTCGCCTTGCCTGCTGGGGACTGATCATCACTCACGTCAGGGTCTCGCCTGGTCTGCTGGGGACTGATCATCACCCACGTCAGTGTGTTGCCTGATCTACTGGGGACTGATCATCACCCACGTCAGGGTCTCGCCTGGCCTGCAGGGGACTGATTATCACCCACGTCAGGGTCTCGGCTGGTCTGCTGGGGACTCTAGAACAAGGAGTCTTCAGCTGGGTTCAGCCATAAGTCATTATGGTGTCGCTGAATCATCCGAATATCGTCCTGTCTCCTCTTTTAGTTTCTCCAGGACCTGTGTCGTTTAACTGGGTTTCCCTGTCGTATGCCAGGGTGTCGTATTTGTTGACGACTTCCTGGATGGACTGTCGGGTCGTCTGAACTTTGGTAAAGGTCTCAGGTAGTACGTCAGAGCCCGGGGAAGTAGTTTGTCAGAGTCCCTAAGGTGATATTATATTAGGGTCCTGTATTGTGTGAGGCCCTCAGTAGCGAGTCAGGGTCTCGCGGGTGATATATCAGGGTCCTGTAATGTGTAAGGACCCTGGGCAGTGTGTCAGGATCCTAGGTAGTGTGTTAGGGTTTCAGGTAATGTGTCAGGGTCCCGGGTAGTGTGTCAGGGTCCCAGTTAGGAAGAACAAGTCCAGGTAGCACGTAAGGCAGTCAGTCAGTGTCCAGCGTGATGTGTGGGCGTCCCTGTACCCCATGGTAGTGTTGGCCAGTGTAAACATCTCGGGTGCAGCACGTGTGTTATGGGTGGGGCGTGAGTTTCTGGACTGACAAAAGGCATTTGATAACTTACAACTTACGCTTGATCCTCAGGAAGGTATAAGAGCAAGACTCCTCCGTTGGACAGAAGATCCTAACTGAAAAAGCAAAGGACGTACGTTGGAGGAGCTTTCTGGAAAGAGGCTAAGGTCACTAGTGGCGTGCCGCAAGGGTCAGCCCTGGGGCCATTGCTTTTCTTATCTATATAATGACTCGCCGGAAGGGCTGGCCTCCTACCCGAATATGTTTGCAGAAGATACCAAGGTCACGAAGGAAGTAGGAAAAAGTGAGGAGACTGCATCCACTTGTTGGGGTCATACATATCTGATGAAATTCATTCTGAACAGATGGAAAATACTGAGGATGGAACTTAGTACACTAAGACCTCAGTACGATTACCATCAAGCTGGGAATCAGTGACACGAATCCGTGTGTGTGTGAGAGACTTGGGAGCTGACGTCGTCTCTAACCTGTCGCCAGAGTACCACCTTACGAGAATAGTAAAGAAGACACACTCTGTTGGCAAACATTCGAATAGTATTCAAGTATATGGACAAGGACATATTCAGTTATTTGTTCACATCCTACATCATGTAAGGCCACAACTAGAATATGCTTCTCCAGTCTGGCCACCGCGTCTACAGCACAGACTTAATAGACCAGGTACAGAGGAGGGTAAAAAAAGATGGTAAAGGAATTAAGAGAACTGAATCACAGCGAGAGGTTAGAGACCGTTAATATATCTATTATGGAAGAGGGAAGAGTAAGGGGAGACTTGATCAAAACCTTTTCGTTCTTATGCTATTTTGATGACGTCAATAGTGAAAAGTTCTTCGAGAGATGCAGTGTCAGAACCACCTGAGACCGATGCATGAAACCATGCAAGAAATTAGTTAGAAAACATGTGAAGTTCTTTTACAGTACGAGTGGTCGATGGTTGGTATACAGGTGGTGGATGACTGGTGTAAGAGTGGTGGATGATGGAAACGCACTGGGAGATGACACCGTGAATGCTGAAAGCATACAGGAGTATGTAAAAATCTGTGACTTAGTGAAGGACAAGAGATAAGGGATCACGAGTGCAGAACTCCCTCCCCGTCCAGTACAGCACATGTACCCAACTTCCTCGTAGTGTACAATACACACTTGGGTACTCGCCCTCTTGGTGATGATAACAGCCACGGTTGGCGCGTTGTTTCCCTACCTCCCTGATGCCTTTATAATATTCATGGTTAAATATACACCAAATATCTATGAAGAATTGCGGCTTTGTGTTGACTGAACAGATGTGAGAGACAAGTAAGTGGCGGCTATGGAGGAAGAGGAGGGATGGCCCCTAAGTGGGTAGAGGGGAGGTGAGGGGAGGGACTACGACAGTGTGGCAGGAGGAGCAGCAGGTGGCTCTCCTCACAACACCGTCGTACACGCTGAGGACACAGAGCCTGGCAAGCAATGGTCTCAACTAACCCTGCAAGAAATGGCACACCGCTTTACCCTTAATGACGAGACAACGAAAATCTCGTAACTGTATCCACGTGTCACATCAAGCTAACGGGTCAGCTGTTGTAGGCAATGACTCTAATCTGCCGGAATAAATCAACTCCGTAATATCTGATATTCTAATCCCCTCCCCACTGGGGTTAGACGGAGATCCTTCGTGCCCTCCTGCAGTACGGGTCGCAGGCTGAGCATGGTGGCCTGAACAACCCACTGACCACTGTTACTGAGGAAACTGAAATGACTTGGTTACTGACCACCTCTCAACAGCTCATATGTCATGACACGGCGCTGTGTCTTTCTGTGTCTCTTAGAACAATAGCAAAGTGTCCCCTCCCTACATCCTGCCTCCCTCCTTCCCTCTCCATGACCATGCAAGAGTCCTCGTCTACAGCTGGCCTCCCTCTTTCCCTATAACCAGCCTTTCTCCCTCCTTATAACCAGCCGTGATTCCCTCCCTACATCCAGCCTCCCTTCCTTCCTGGGCGAGGAGGTAGCAGGCCGTGTCGGCTGGCTTCCCCTCTCCCTCCACCCTGTCCCCCAGCGCTGCCATTGTCTCTGACCTTCACTTCCCTCCCAGCGGCTGTCCCTTGAGATCCCATAATGTTGCTAATAACATAAACATTCGGCGCAAAGTTTTCCTCCTCCCATATTCCAGCACCGACCCGGCAGCCTTCACGGCTGTATGCCAGGGGCTTTGGGAAATGTTACTTGGTTCCCGGGGGCGGGGCGGGGCGGGGCGGGGGCCACTGAGGAAGATTAGTCCCATATGCTGGCTGCTCTACATACATACTGGGGATGCGGACGCTCACCAGAGCACCCCCCAACCCCACCCTGATGGCTATAATGTGATCACTACAGGCTCTTTGTCTAGTGCAAACACACACACACACACACACACACACACACACACACACACACACACACACACACACACACTTCACTGGCCGCTTGAAATATTGTTCAAAATGTTCCTCGGGAAGGCTACAGCACCAGAGGAAGGGAGTAAGGCAAAGGTCGTGCCTGTCTCTGAGGAAGGAACAAGAAATTTGCGCTACTTTCCAGGCAGTTCTCCCTGACGAGTGTGGTTTACCAACTACAGATGTTAAGCTTTAATTAGTCGATAATTTCCGGGCAGTGATTTCATACATTTTTTGAATATCGGTGTTACTTTGGCAGACTTCCATTCCTGTGGAACCCTATCCGTAGCAAGTGACTTGCTGAAGAGAGCAGTCTTGACAAGGGCTTGGCTATCTCATTCTTCGCCTCTTTCAGTGTCCTCGGATAAAACTTTTCTGTATCAGCTGTTATATTTACTCTCACTCTACTTAGCGGTGATGGTATCTCTTTGTCCGTGATTGTAGTATGTTGCCAAACGTTTTCACCTCTTTGAAGTTGAACTGGATTTGGGACAAGAGATGTATGTACAGTTGTATATATAGATACAATAATGTGGGGAAAAATTAAAATCTTTGTTATGGCTTCGCTATCGTGAATCGAGTATCATTTTCTTTCATTAGTGGCTCAGTTGACTGGGTCGTGACCTCTGCTGTGCGTTTGACAGAGTGTGATCAGTGAAGCAGTTGGTTGCCCTGCGATGGACCTTCTCTACTAGATCTATATGTGTCCTCAGGTATGGTGAGCAGACTGGTCCTATACTGTGATAATCTGAGTCCAGTATAACCTGTGAAGTGTCTTTATGAACGTACGTGTCCCAGTATGTGAGGGCATCTGTGTGACAACTTCATGCAGATGATTCCCCGCCTTCACCGTTCCTGTGTGGTGTTACGGTGACAGGTTGGGTGCTGTGGCAGCAGCCAAGATCTTTACACACGGTCCTGTAATCTATCTCCGGGAAGATGATGTTTGTATTTAGACCTCCGTTGTTGAAATGAGGTCTCCTGCCATTTTGCCATCTTCAGTACTGCATTCGGCAGGGTTCAGCTCCGCCAGCCATGTGCAGGACCAAAACCGAAGCCTCAGTGGCTTTCTTTGTACGTTGTCGTAGTCTTGGGCCCTTCTTAGCATTATCCGCAGACGTACGTACGTGTGGTTCAAGATGGGCAAAATATTTACATGAACCAGTAACACCAACAACCCTGGGATAAACCCTGCGGGACACCAGTGTGACGTTATCCCACTTGTCTTACCTTATATCATTCTGCAGAAGGATTTCTTCCATCTCTTATACCCGCTTGAAATTCCAATTTTTTTCTCATTAATCTATTGCAGGAAATTGGTTGAGAATCCTCTAGCAGTTTAGAAACACATAATACACACATCCATATTAAATTCTAGGATTGAGAACACAAAGTCATAGGAGTCTGGGAGGTTTGTTATTCATGGCTCCAATTGAACCATAGCTGCATTTTAGGAGTTCCATATAGGACATACTCATCTGTTTTCTTTGTGATCATCTTTTCCTGTGTTTTACTGTTATGTTTGTCAGAGGTGCTCTGCCTTTAGCTCACTGCATTTTCCCTCTGTCGTTTCTTAAAGAAATATACGACATTTTCCCATTTTCTTTTGTTGTAACCGACCCATCGTCTTGCTGTTTTCTGAACATCATCATTAGTGGCCTTTGAAGTGTGTCGCCCCACTGTGGCGACATGAGACGAGATTTTGATAGCTTGGTGCACGTTATGTGGAAGACTTTACTTCAGCAACTCTCCTGTAATTATTCTAACAATTTCAGTTTCTTCCATAAAGTCTCCCCATTCGATGTCGTTCGTGCTGGGGTCACGTGTCCCTTCTGCTGCTGGAAATACGTAGGAACATTGCATTTAGCTTATCTTCTCTCTTCTGCCTCGACAGCCTTTCCGAGTCTTATCAGCTTATCAAGGTTTTGGCTGACAAGTTCCTCCTGATGAATATGTAGGACAGACTCTGATCGTTACCTGCTGTCTGTACCGTCTTCTATTTCTTGAAGTTTGTATGTTCCAACTTTCTTACTTTCCTGTGCTCTTTTCTTGCCTTTGGTGCGTCTTTATCTTTTCCGTAATGCGAGTTTCCTTTCTATATCTTGTTGACCCGTATCTCTTTGTACTCTAGCCCACCTCTGCTTATTTCCGGCCACTTGCACCCTTTAAATACACTCCCTCGCTATAGAGTTCACAGACCTTCCTGTTATAACCTTCCATACCCTGATTTCCCGTTTAAGCTTAGTGTGTGAGTGTGTGTGTCTGTGTGTAACTAACTGTGTACAGCACGGGGAGGGTGGTCTACACTCGTTAGGCTACCTCTTTTGAGCTTTCTGTACTATCTTACTACTTTTCATACTTTGTATTTCTTTCAGCATTCATACTTTCATCTCTCACTTCATTCCAGTAATCCACTGCTCCCATACTATAAAAGTACTTCTTTACTTCTTTTCCAACAGGTTTCTATCTTAATTTCATGTATAGTCTCTGGCTGGTTGTTTTGTATTCATGATTATTTAAAGGGCTTGATTAAGTCCCACCTTACTCTTCTCTCCTCCATAGCGGACAATTTCTTATGGCTTCTCGCCGCAACTCAGTTCTGTGGATTGTGGTACCATCTTTGTTGTCCTCTTTTCACCGTTTTCTATTACTCCTTTGTTCTTGAAGTAGAGTGACCAAATCTCAGAAACATATTCTAGTTTTGGCTTACTGAACGTCATGTATATTTGCCCAAAGATAGTTTGTCATTTAAAAGTTTTCTAAGATGGGTCTTTGTTGACAGGTTACGTGTCAACCCCTATGTATGACTCTCATACAGATTCCTTTATTTCATTTCCTGTTATATAAAATTCATATCGAGGCCTTTCTTCCAGTGTGTTCCATCCTCATTGTACTGGGGTTGATAATCATCAACCACGTATGAGACGAATTAAAGTTTGTCTAGGTCCGTTTGTACGTTTATGCAATCCTCGTCTCCTTGCACTACCTTCATGACCTTGGCATCATCTGCAGATACACTCGAGTATTAGTCCACACCTCATGAAAGATCATTCCTGTTGATGAAGAGGAGCAAAGGTGCCAGGAGCGAGCCTTGCGACACGCCTCTGGTACTCCATGCCATTTCGACAGGACCTCTTCTGAGATGCGTCACTCGTGCCTTTTCAGCAAGATAGCTTGTGGATCATTTGTAGATTCGTCACACACACACACACACACACACACACACACGCACGCATGCAGACACGCACGCACCCACGCACACCCACACGCACGCACGCACGCACGCACACACACACACACACACACACACACACTTACTTACTTACTTACTTTTCCTAAGCCTGGTTAAGTTAGATCAGGCCAAGTTGGGTTGGGTTATGTTAGGTTAGATAAATTAGGTTAGGTGTGTACCTTAACCCAACCTAACCTGACCTAACATAGATCACCGTTAAAGGTGGGATGTTGGGTAGAGGGGGAAGCGAATATTCAGGTGATCCCAGTTTTCTATCAATTGAAGATGTGTTCACCTTATTCATGCCTGAAGATTCAGCTTCTGTACCAAGCTCGTCTGTGGAACAACGTCATATACTTTCTGGCACAACGGGAGGACACAAGCCAGCCATCCTCCCGTGTGGGAGGACACAAGCCAGCCATCCTCCCGTGTGGGAGGACACAAGCCAGCCATCCTCCTGTGTGGGAGGACACAAGCCAGCCATCTCTTGTGTCTAACACACAGCTCACTCTTTCAAAAGTTTAAGAGCATTTTTTTTCGTGCATATCCTTGTCCTTAATCCGTGTGGTCTTCCACTTACGTAGTGTCCTCATCACAGGTGGTCAACTGTAAGTTTTCTGATTATCGTGATCAGTGGTTAACAAACCACAGTAATGGAAATCATCATCCGGGATAAGACTGTATGCCACTCACAGGATCACACCTTCATAAACAATTCTCGGTATAGTTTACCATGGCATTTTTTTTTCTTTCTTTTTTTCATTTTTTTCATACGTTGGAGGCTCCGGTCACAGACAAAAGTCCACATCTCGGCCGCGCCTTAACTTGAATAAAGAGAAATTAATGAAAGGAAAAAAGAAGACAAAAAGGAAAGGATTTACGAACTTTGGAAGAAGTGAAAAACATTTTGTTTTTTAAGTGCCCGTTCATAGTTAATGGGAAAGACACGATAGGGTACAGAGTTCCAAAGCTGCGAGGTGTAAGGAAAGAAACTTATCAAAACAGCCCATCCTTGAGTTGCCAACAGCCACACAGTATTCACGTGACGCAGCAGCTTGCCGAGTATTGCGTGGTCTTCCTAGTATTGGAGGCACAAAAGCAGCCAGCTATCGGAAGCAAAAACCAAAGTAATCCGTATAGGAGAGGGAAAGTGAACCAACGTTGCGGCGTTGGGCAAATGGAACAAAGTCTGAAGTTAGCGTGGGAGAGAATTTTTACGTCGGACAACTTTCAACGCAACTGCTTGTCTGACAAATCTGATTGATCTATGTGAAAAATCAGCATGTATGATGAAAGTCAAACAGCTGATGTTATTTGTTTAGATTTTCAAAAAGCATTCGATAAAGTTCCACGTCAAAGGTTACAAACAAAAGACACATGGTATAGATGGGGAGGTACTTCGATGATTGGGAAATTGGCTGACTGGTCGTAAACAAAGATCAGTGATTAATGGTCAAGCCTGTGAATGGTTAAACATAACTGGTGTATCACAGGAACCTGTCTTGGGACCAGTTCTCTTTTTCATATATATCAAAGATATTGATAATGGACGGCATTATATCAAAATTAGCAGATGATATTTATCTGGGAAATAAATCTACAAATGGACTTAACTGTTTCCAGGTTCCAACTGACACAGGCAAACTGATATCTCAAAAGTTTTGCATACAGGTAGTGAAATCGAAAAGGTTAACAGCTGCAGAAGGTAAATGAAGAAAACGACGAACGTAGTAATCTCTGGTGACCTAAAGCCATGTAAGCAATGGATAGAAGCAGTAAAATGTGGGAACAAGATTCTTCGATCCATAGGTCCAGGGAAATCAACCTTAGTCTTTGCAGTTTACTAGTTCGTCCCCATCTTGAATATCGTGTTCAGTTTTGATCAGGCTATTTGAGGAAAGACAAAGAAAGAATGAATACAGTACAGAGGCGAGCTACCAAGATGATTCTCGGACTGAGAAACAAATCCTGTAAGAGCGAACTAGACAACTTGAATGTATTTAACTTACAAAAGAGAAGGTTAAGAAGTGATCTAATACAGGTATTCAAGATCATCAGAGGCTTTGGTAATCTTGATCTAACAAGATACTTGAGAGATGATTCGTTTGACTTCACTCATAGTAACGGATATAAACTATTGGCCAAACGTTTTATCTCGAATAACCCGAAGTACTTTTCCTTCAACAGGATTGTTAACACATGGAATGATGAACCAGCTGGAGTGGTTGACAGCAGTACTAAACACAAACACGTTTAAGAATAATTTGACAATTCTTTCGTTTCAAGTCCAAGACTAAGTGTATTTGCAGTTCTTTAATCACACTGACAGTCTGCAGGTTTTACTTTTGGAATTATCTGTACGCCTTTCTACTTTTACCAACTAATATGTGGGTTTCTGATATCTTCCTTTATCATAAAAATCCTCGTAGTGACCCAGTGGCCTGTTGCTGTCTGAATTCCTTTGTAAGAAATCATTGCAGGAAGGGAAAGTCCCAGACGACTGGAGGCCAACTAACGTAACACTAATTCTCAAAAATGGTGACAGGATGTGCGCTCCCAAGTATCGTCCCAGTAGCCTCACTTCGGTTCTAAGGCAAGCATTAGAAATAATAATTAAAGATCAAATAATTCCATTCCTGGAAGATAATAAATCAACAGCCAACCATCAACATGATTTCTGGAATAAACGATCATGTTCAACGAATTTGAAAGAATTTTCTGATCATATACATGACAACTGAGACTCCAAGATGCCCCCGATATCAAACACTTGAACTTACATAAAGCCTTCGATAAAGTACCACATATGAAACGCTACATAAAATTCAAGTCCTGCAGAAGCAGGCAGTGGCACTAGATGTGGAAGCGTCTGACTGTCCTCACGTGTGTAGTGGAGTCCCACAAGGCTCAGTCCTGGGACCCATACTGTTCATCTACATCAACGACCTGGAGACACGACTCACCAGCAGGATATCAAAACTTGCCGAAGACACACAACTGGGAAACATAGCCAACCCGAAAGAAGAACTTCCTGAAGATTTGGAGGGATTTAGATAAACTGGTGAAGTGGAGAGAGACACGGTAGATGGATTTCAATGTTGGCAAATGCAGAGTTATGCGTATTACCTTTTTGGCAAAAATATAAACAGTGATTACGAAATTCTTGGTGAATCTGTACGAGGTAAAAAACAAAAAACAATAAGAAAAACTTTGCATGATTATCAGTAATGACCACGACCATGGCAAACAATGCCCAGCTCCCTACAACAAGGCCAACACAATGTTAGGTTTCTCACCTACAATGTAAACTACAAAACAAAGGACACGATGCTCACTCTTTACAGTGCCCTGGTGAGACCTCATGTAATGTACGCCGTGAGTCATTCTTGTGGTAATCTGGTAATGGAGCATCAAGTGTCGTGCTACCAGTCCTGCTTATGTACCCCCATGTGCCCACTACGGGAGGGGCACCAAACCAAGGCAGGACCAACATAATCATGGAATGAAAACTTTACATTTAAAACTGAAGAGAAACCAAGAGATTAGAAAATAAGACGCCGATAACGTGAACACAATGAGACTAGAGAACAAGAGGCCGATAACGTCAACACCGCGAGACTAGAGAACAAGACGCCGATAACGTTAACACCGCGAGACTAGAGAACAAGACGCCGATAACATGAACGGTAGGCAAGCAGGCAGGAACGTCTGGGATCGGGAGGCGGGCGTAAAAGGGATCAATAGAAGTGAACATCAAAGACCCACGTGGGGCTGGAAGACCACACCAGGGATACACACACACACACACACACACAGGAGGTGGGACGACCAACCTTCCAGAGGGAGACTCACATGTAATATACCACAAAAGATACACGACAACCAGGAGGGACGGAGAGTAGAGTACATGGGAAGGCTAGATAACAGGACACCTGTTGGTCTATGACGAGGTCATCTGCTGGAGGACAGCGACATGGGAGTAACGCAGGCGGCAGTCTGGCTCCCTCACTACCAGACACCCAGGGCTGCCGCGGCTGCTGGACGACCATGGGTCCCTCCCATGGTAATACATAACTGGAACAAAGCCAAACTACCTACCTACCTAACTACCTACCTACTCTAACAATATGTAATCTTCCGAGATGATCTGATCCAACCGACCAAATATTTAATGAAAAAACAACGCAGGTATAAACTGGAAGGTGTAGAGATGAGGAAAGTGGGATAACCTATCTATAATTACCTATTTGTATCTTAAGAGATAAGGAAAGTGGGATAACCTATCTATAATTACCTATTTGTATCTTAAGAGGAAATGGCTTTTTACACTCGTGGGTCCCCATCCCTTGAACCTTTTCTACTGCCGTACAGCTTTCTAAATGTTATTTAAAATCTTACAACTCTAATAATTCCATTCATCCACGACTCACAATATAAAAGGATCATTTTACGCTTTTTTTCTCACAAGTTTCTTGTTTAATTCCATGTTATGGCCTCAGGTGGTTCTATCCCTACAAATCTTTCCACGAAATGTTCATTGTATCACGATGCTGCAGTAAACTATGTACTCTCTGCAGAAATGAAACACTTGTTGCTGAGCAAGAGACATCCTTCTCCTGTCACCTCAAGCCACTTAAGCAGTACTTCCAAACTTCTAACTTGTACACACATCTTGCAGGAAGACATCCCTCCTCATCGTGAGCAACACTTCATGCAGGTTGGTGTCCACCGTCGACCCACACAGGACATAACCACAGACTTGGTCAAGTTGTCTGGCACAACTTCGTCCGGTGGTGTGTGAGCCAGGAATGGCCCTCTTACTTCTTCCCTCGGCAGGTGTTTAACAAACGGGACTTCCAACTCGCTGTAACTTCGACGAACAAGAAAAAAAGAATCGTTTCGTTCAGGTAAATGGTTCCTGTGAGAACTTTGCCGAGTGCTGGCTGGCTGGCAGGGAGGCTGGAGCACCTCCTGCTGGGATATGGCCTGGAGTCTCAGGGTTTGGTTGCATCCGTGTCCTCTCCACCAGGGGTGTGTTATCAATCCAGGCGATGCTGGAAGACTTCAGAGGCAAATGGACCTTCCAGGAAGAGATTCGTAAAGTTCACGTGTTGCTGGACAGTTGTCCGATGCATTACAGAAGGACATACTCAAAGTATCCACAATGCAATGGGGTTATGTAGTACGGAGATTCACCTCTGAAAATGACAATGGAGTCTCACTCATGTTAACAACGTCTCACGACGCTTCCAGTTGATGCTCATCTCCTGCGGAGGGATGTCGCTCGGAGCTGCACCAGAGTTGGCATGTGATTCACATGGGGATGTACCAAACTTGGGAAGACGTCTGTTGAACTTAGCCACAAGTGGTTCGACTTAGTGTGTTGTGGCAACTCTGAGACATAAAACACACAATCTTTCTTATCTTATCTTATATCATCAAAGAAGCAGGTCAGTCTGCTTCATTTGTAACCGTCACTTCTGGGATTCATCAAATGACGTAAACAAGATTCACTCCTGATTCTCAGACTTTGTAGCATCATTCCCTGAGGAGGTCTGGTACAAGGTCAATTATGAGACAATACCCCATGTGTTCTTCTCTACAATACAACTCTGACAACATACACTAAAACAATTCCTCACTATTACATACAGATACAAGGGAAGGGTGACTCGTGTGTCATAATACGTGACAGTATTATGCCTGGTCAGCTATGACAAGTTCAGTATTTGCTATGAGTTTATATCAACCTACAGTGGGGGTGGTGTGGGTGGGAACTAACCTACAGTGGGGGTGGTGTGGGTGGGAACTAACCTACAGTGGG
>JAUUDZ010218183.1:0-17557 GCA_032361705.1 Panulirus versicolor | reverse complement strand
TGTGTGTGGGGAGAGAGAGAGAGAGAGAGAGAGAGAGAGAGAGAGAGAGAGAGAGAGAGAGAGAGAGAGAGAGAGAGTGGTTACTTAGAGATCAATGTTAAGTCGATCCATCAAGGTGCACACCCTGACAACTCCTCCTTCCCCTCCCAGTCCTGCCCTTTCGCCATTTTTCTTTTAGTCACACAACAAAAAATGAAAGAAGAGCCGACCAATCAAAACCAGCAAGGAGGTCACCTAATCAAGGAATACTCAATATTTGAAGGAAATCCAATGTCATGAAATCCTGAACAACTTAATCCAACCTGTAACTCTACTGAATGGCGATAGCATAACAAACTGACAAGTAGATACAGATACTGTCCACACATCTCCCTCCCTTGCAAATAATTCTGCACACTGCCTAACCTCCTCCCTTCTTGCAGACAACCAGGATTAATAACGATGAACAAAATTCATTAATAACCGCCGCCAGACGAGGACAAAGTTTCCGACAAAGACCTAAAGTGACAGTGAGATATGGAATCTCTTCACGCGAGACAGGGGAGAAAGATCTGCTGATGTTGTGAACTAAAACATTCATATCTCTTAACCAACCAAGGCTGATCCTCAAGAGATGTTACGGGAGCGCTTGTGATTACAGTCTAAAACTATAATGTGGCACATAAGGCTTGGGGATAGGGTATTGCTGAGTGTCGTAAGCAACTACGAGGGGCTGGAGTGGGGGATACACTTCCTTCCCCTCAGTATCAATTTTTTCTTAAAATTGGAACAAATTCAGGAGCGCACACATGATAATTCTGCCTCTAACTCTGATATATAAAGTAACAGTACATCAGCAAGAATTAAAACAGCATTGATGTAAGGCTTGAACCAGCAGTTAGTATCTGGGGAATCCTATCTCTAAATTCAGTTTATCTACGGAACTTCATCCTACCACATCTGAGATGGGAGGCGATGAGAAATACCGAAAGTGATGAAAAACGTCCACCTTGCGATCCACGAGAGTTGATAACATATACTGCTTTAGCAGCAGCAGATTAGCGAGGAACTCTCCATCATTCCTCGAGATTAAACTTTAACGTCACCAAACAGCGCACGAAGAAAATAACTCTACAGTACTCCCAGTATGAACCAAATATATGTCAGAAATATGAAACGATAAAGGAAACAGAAAATACTCCGCCAGCTCTCTGTACAAGGAATTGAAGGTCAGTCGTCTTCAGTCATCCTGGGTTGTACCCCAGTTGATGGGTTCCAACATCCTCTCACCCATAAGGATGGTGGAGGGATTGAAGCCCTCACGTTCCCCATTCTCAATGATTAAGAGCAAATTACCTCCCACCCAACCCATATTCCTGACCGATATGACAACTCTCCTAATATTCTGGAATTATTTTTCACCTAGTCCATCTCACTGTAGATACACAATCTCGCCCCCAATTAGTTCATCTGATCACACACTCATAATTGTATCTATTCTAACGCCACCTCCCCCTCCAGCAGCCCCTTCTAACCGTAAATACTGGCACCTTAACAAAGCTGACCGGAATAACTTACGTAACTTCTTTTCTGACTTTCTTGGGGTAAATTACTCTCTCTTACGTGGTGATGCTTCTATCTCCACCAAACGCATAGCAGAGGTTATCTTGCAGGAATGGAAACATTTATCCCTTCTTCCTCCAAAACGACCTCTTCTTCCAATCCATGGTTCAACTGGTCCTGTTCTGATGCCATTTAGATAAGGGATCAGGCGTATCGGGCTTGGAAAAACTCTCCTTCCTCTGGCTCCCATTCAACATTTATCACTGCCCGTAATCGCTACAAGCACGTTATCTGTGAGGCGAAGCGTTCCTTTATTCAAAGGAAGTGTGATACCCTCTCCTCGTCATCTACAGTTAGGTCTTTCTTGTCTTTACCTAAGGGCATCTCTAACAACTTCTGTCACTCTACCTATCCTTCACTTTTCCGTTCTGACGGTACTATAGCTGTATCTGCCGTAGATAAAGCAACTGTCTTTGGTTCCCGTTTCTCCTCTAACCCTACCTTGGATGACTAACATTCCTTCACCCCTGATGCTCCTCTTACTAATCTGGTGTTATCTTCTGATATTACTAATGTCTGGTCATCATCCCTGAGAGGTTTTGGGGAATCATGTGTAGTCACGACTCACCAATGCATTCATCCACATCCTTCAATTCTACTCCTTCTTCTCCCACTCGATCTGCATCTCGTCTCGACACAGCTTCATCAGTAAACTCAGATTTGGACAAGATATCTCAGTGGGGAACTCAAATCTTGTTAAGTTTAACGCCTCCAAGACCCAATTTCTACCTATCTGTCTACCGAGATACACAGATGTGGGCTTTCGTCCGTGACTAGAACTTCAACATAAAAAGAAAAGGATCACAATCACGCTGCACACTTTAAAAGCATTTTAATGATCGCCATGAGAAAAGAAAACCTGAGCAAAAACTCAAAGAAACGCTAATAATTACTGTACTGTGGTGAAGAAGGTTAAAACAAAAATCCGGTGTTGGTCATCTGCTTCAAGATTCATACACACGTCAAAGAAATGAACTAAATTTTGAGATAACGAGCATGAACCATTGTCACTGTGCTAATGACCAATCTTGAGACTGATAGCTGTAGGAACCAGAGTTTGGTGTGGTAATGGGCCCTTCGGGACTGATATCAATAGAGAAATGTTCATATGTTGTTCCCACAGAGACAAACGTGTCAGAAATCAATCTTACTTTTCCTCCAACTTGGTAAATCATCCTTCAGTGTTCTGCTCCAGGATCAGTCTCCTTGAGCTCCATCCTGACCCAACAATATGAGGAAACACTTGCAAAATTATTCAACGCTTTTTGGAGAGAGTTTTGGCACTAGTTCAATTTTCTCCTCGAGAATTTAAAGACTGCTGACGTAGTTCCTCTACATAAAAATGTAGAGCAAAGCGATTCCAGAGAGTAAAAAACAGCTACAGACCACTGCCACTGACAGCGTATATCATAAAGGTTTCTAGAAGAGTTTCAAGAAGAAATGTGACCAAATGTATAGAATCAAAAACCTTACACAACCCGGAGACCACATATCTATAGCTGGTCCATCCTGTCTTCACAACTTCTCGACCATTACGATGATATCCTAGAATCCGTTGGAAGAGATAGACTTGTTTCCACACGCTTTGAGAAAGCCACTGACGAATGTGAAGATGGAATATTTTTGCATAAAAGTGCAAAGAAGGTATACCGGTCAAACTAAGAAGGGTGGCCCGAAACTTTTTTAATAATTCCACCAGAACATTAGTCAATCATTTGAAATCAATTACTTCCACAGCTGAAAGCTGTCTGCCAAGGTCTGCTGATGAAACCAGAATTAGTATGGAAAATGTCGTCGGCCAAAGACACACACATCTCAGCCAAGTCTCACAGTGGGCCATTAGAGACTGTTCGATGGTAGTTTCATTTCTTCACTACGGATGGATACAGTGATCATGTCACATACTCAGTACAAGACGGTAACAGGACCACGAGATACGCGTCAAGGACCATCAGATACGAGTCAAGGATCACGAGATACGAGTCAAGGACCACCAGATACGAGTCAAGGATCACGAGATACGAGTCAAGGACCACCAGATGCGAGTCAAGGACCACGAGATACGAGTCAAGGACCACCAGATACGAGTCAAGGACCACCAGATACGATTCAAGGACCACGAGATATGCGTCAAGGACCACCAGATACGAGTCAAGGACCACGAGATACGAGTCAAGGACCACCAGATACGAGTCAAGGACCACGAGATACGAGTCAAGATTTAGTAGGTGACGGAAGTCTGATGACATCATCTTTGGAAACATCAGAGAGGACCAGTCGACTCTGTGATGATTATGATAAGTTCAATATAGAGAACTTGTCAAACCACTCTGGTCTTATACAACTGAGTCATTACTGCATAATAATGTTATCATGTAAACACACAGAAAGTGGTGGGATAAATAGATTTCGAACGCCCGTTATCCACGCTCAGTTTTTCACTCAGTTTTAAATGTGGAAACCAAAACTGCAGAGTTAAACCTGAACGTGTTGATGGGAAATTAATGGGTCAGTCTTCAGTGTACTGGCCAAACTGTTGGCGTGTGTGATATCTGTTGGTGACAAAATTCACTGTCATCGACAGGTATCACACAGGCCAACATTGTGGCTTCCACTGTTAAAATCGAGTAAAAAATCTGGGCGTGTATAGTGGCCATAAGGATACTTTACCTTTACCTCCGATTTAGCGAAATGTGTGAATTATTTGGAAAAGAAGAAGAGATATACAAAATTGTAACATTAAAAGGAAGCCTCGAGAAATCTATCCTGATACACCGATGGAAACCTGTACACAGTGATCATCCGTTTCAGAGGGACACACAGGTAAGACGAACAAATTAAAATCGGCAAAAAGCGGTTCTGGGTTCTGTTACGTCATGTTAAGCTGCTACCGTCAGACATGATCACCTCAGGAAGGAGGAACCTAGGGAGTCACTATAACTGGTCGTATTCCCATCTTAGAACAGTGAGGGGGAGAATCTGTCGGCTGGAAAATATCACACAAACATTCAGTAATGATATATGGATAAGGCGATATTCAGCAAGCTGGTCACCCTTCCGTACCAGGCCTAGACCATGGGAGAACTGACCCCCGGAACCCCCTTGTCCTACTTCGACACGCTTCTGGCCAAACCCGAGGTAACAAAAAATGACACCATCATTAAGAAAGACGAATTGCACCATACGGTTGTTTGAAAGATGCAAAGACAGAACAACCAGACGCCATAACGTGAAATTAAGCAGGACACGATGTAGAAGAGGCACATCTACAGCACCAGGTAGTGGACGGCTGGAATACAATGAATGAAGAAACTTTACGTAAATATGATCAACATCGAAAAACATATGTTGAAGAAAGTTCAAGAGATGGAGCCCCTTGAGTGGAGAACTCCTTCCCCGTACAGTACAAACAGGTAATGAAACACACACAAACAGAACCAGCTGGACACGCTACACACCAGCTGGCAGCACAATATACCCAGCACTAAGCACCCAGCACCAGCTGGCAGCACTATATACCAGGAAACAGTTCTACACGTACACTCAGAACCAGCTGATGGGACTATACATCCACTACTAGGTGACAGCACTATACACACAGCTGCACTACACACCAGCTGGAAGGAGCGGCAGCTGGCTGTGCACTACACAGCAGCTGGGAGGAGCGGCAGTCTGACCGTCACTTTAAGGGATTAAGGAAGGCAAGATTAACACATTGTGAGCCGCCATCCTCGACCCCACACAATATCTCTGGCCAGTGTCCGCCCTACCCTGAGGTCGCCCGTAATCTGACTGTAAAAGACTTTTCAACTTTAATCAAGCGTGAGAGTAACGCATCGTAACACTCGTTATACGAGGCTGCTGGCTGTGGCCTGGGCTCAGCCAGTGACTGGTGGTGGTAGCGTAGTGGTGTTGGGGGTAGTGGTGGTGTGATGGTGGTAACATTGGTGGTAGTAGTTAAGGTGGTTGGAGCGATGGTGGTGGTTATGGTTGTGGTAGCAGTGGTGCTGTGGTGTGGTGCGGTGAACGTTAACCCTGACATAAAGCCAATATCTGGCATCACTTGTGTGACGAGGGGTTGTGTTGTGTTGTGTTGTCCTGGGGAAGGCACAGGAAGAACAGAAGACTCAACAAGTGTGTCTGGGGAAGCACACATGGTCACTGCAGCACAGACAGAAGCACACATGGTCACTGCAGCACAGGCAGAAGCACACATGGTCACTGCAGCACAGACAGAAGCACACATGGTCACTGCAGCACAGGTAGAAGCACACATGGTCACTGCAGCACAGGTAGAAGCACACATGGTCACTGCAGTACAGGCAGAAGTTAGAACATCAATGAGAGTAACAACAACCACACCAATGAGAAAAAAGCAACAACAGCAGCAACAACAACAGGAGCTACAGTAACAACAACAACAACAATAACAGGCGCTTCAGTAACAACAACAATAACAGCAGCTACAGCAACAACAACAACAACAGGAGCTACAGTAACAACAACAATAACAGGAGCTACAGCAACAACAACAACAACAGGAGCTACAGTAACAACAACAATAACAGGAGCTACAGTAACAACAACAATAACAGGAGCTACAGTAACAACAACAACAATAACAGCAGCTACAGTAACAACAACAACAACAGGAGCTACAGTAACAACAACAATAACAGGAGCTACAGTAACAACAACAACAATAACAGGCGCTACAGTAACAACAGCAGCAACATTAACAAGGTTTCAGTATTAGCAACAACTGTAGCAGGAATTTCAGCAGCAGCAGCAGCAGCAGCACAACATTAGCAGGAGCCTCAGTAACAGCAGCAGTATCATTAACTATATCAAACATTAGAGAAATATCATTATCAAGAGGTGCCCCCAGCGGTGCATTCGCTGTCTCAAATGTAGGAGACGACCTGACCTCAGGGGACGAAATACGGCTGAATCTCTACAACAGCTTCCCTAATGACCAAAACTGAGGTAGGCCTGGCGATCCCCAGCCTAACCTGACACCTGAAGCTGATCTAGCAATACCCAGCCTAACCTGGTACGTAAAGCAGGCCTGACAGGCCTATCTTGCCAGTGGCGCTCTGTCCAAGTGCACTAAACCAGCTGGCTGATGCACCATGTTCTACCGTACATAGATAACCTTTGTTTACGTAAATGGCTGATGCCACTTTGGTCTGGTGGACAGCTTCTTCATGCTGAAGTAACCAGCGTAATCGTTACACTACAGATCTTCCCTGTAATTCTTGAAACACGTCTACAAATATGCTGCAGGGTGCTATAGAGTCAGTATATTTTTCAACCTATCTTTGCCTACAGTGACTATAAACCACACACGCTCTTCAACACAACAAACCCTCACAGAATATCTACCTTCGTATAACATCCGGTGGGCGGAGGTGCATATTCTCTTCCAGGACCCTGCCATGTAATACCTCAGTTCTGGAGGCTCGTCTGCCTCCCTCGCTGATCCGCCAGCCAAGTGTGTTGTTGCTCCGCTGATCAGTTTGGCTCGACGACTGACCTCTGTACTTAAGGTCTATAAATTCTGGTCGTGAAATTCTATGGGTAAACGGTCATCTGCCATGTATGGGTCTGTGGAATGTATAAAAAAAACTCGACAGGTGTTTATCCGGTCGACTTAAGTCTACACAAAACTGAGCAATTTGTATGAAAAAAATACGAATATACGAAAACAAAAACGTTAATTCGGTCGTGTGAACCATACTACAAAGAATGGAAAAATGACATACTGATAATACACAGTACGCATGAATATCATACGTTAAGACGGATATCTATCATTCTAATAACCTTGCCTTCTTGGTTCGTGGTGGCTATATATCTATTATTCCTATAACAAATACAAAAATTCAGTTAATGGTCACATATCAAACGTAAATTATGACATGATCAAACAACAGTAATGTTATTTGAACGGTAACCCACTTCCTCAGAAGCCATATGCCTCACGTGCAGCATAACTCAGGAGGTTTACATTGGTTCTTTACCCTCCAGGTCAGTCAGTCTTCTACCAAGCTGCTGTGTTGCCTCTTTGTTCAGTCAAGCTGTTGCTGCTGGCAGCGGAAAGTAGATCCACCTAACCACGACATCCAGCTGGAGAGGTACATTTTGAAGATAATTTGTGTAAGACTTCTCTGAATAGTTCCATACAATAATCTGTAATGTTGATAATGGTTGCCTTGATTGTATCAGACATTCTAAGGCCTCACATGTTTACAATTTGTACTTATTTTATCTGGTGATTTCAGAGGCAACATTGTATAGTGTTCCATGTCTGTCGTGACACTGGGGAACTACTTTCGAATTGATGGCAATGCTTTCCGGGATTTTCCTAGTGTAAACTCCGATATATTTTGTTCTGTTTGTGTCATATGGAATACAGCATCAATACTTTTAATCGTTCCCAACGATATAATCAATCAACAATGTCAATATGGGTTGTGAACATTTTTGCACACTTTATAATTCCGTAACTTGGCCCACTTCCCTGAAACAGTTAGGTATTAGCACGTTGAAGAGCGACATCACTGGTCTTGCCTCTGCTGTTCATTATGATCAAGCCTGATACGGTGTTGATAACGCAGTTACCAGAGTTTTGTTCGCTGAGGGTAAGGTCATCATATAGTGCTATTCTAGCTTTTCCTTTCAGCCAGGTAGTCTATGCTGATTTTCAAGTCTTAATTTCCTTCACGAACTACTTGGTTGTAAACAACAATAAACATGTTCTTACTAGAAGTCAACTGAAGGATGTGATTTCATCTGTGTATCTTCTTAATAACTAAGTGACGAGATTTCACATTAATACCTTCTGCAAAGGTTTAACTGTGGTTAGTGTTTGTGTTTCTTTCAGGTGTTAAGATTAAAAAGCAGCAGAGATTCAAGTACGATTTCTTTAGCAACACATCTTCTTACAGGTGAACACTAAACATTTCCTAATGTACAATAACGTTGGTAAGGCTAGTTAAGCTTCCCACACCTCCGGTTTACACATTATGTCTGCTGTAACACAACACATTTTCGCAAAGTCTGTGAATAGCACACTGGTATTTTGTTTACTGCCGCCTTTTTCAGTTATATGTCAGTGACGAAGCAACTCATAAAGACATGAAGTGCCCGCCTGTAACAGCGTTGTCCTGGGTAATGTTCATAATCTGATTCCATAATGTCAGTCGTCTTACATGTCTGGACTCGCGAAACTTGAACGATGAGGTTGTGTCCGTGCTGTTGGCCAGTACTTATCTTCTCTGTTTGGCTTACTCCTGTATGGACTATGGCGATGCGAGTCAGTTTCAGCCTCTCGGGGATTATGCCAGAGTTCAGTTCTTTCTCCTAGTGATGCTCGTAGACCGTCCTTGTGGTGTTATGTATATGTGTAGAAAGACAAAGTTGCAGGAGTCTGGTCCTCAGGGCAGAGTGTTCTGAGGTTCTGGATGGCTCTCAGTCTTGTGAGTGTTAGAGGGTCGAGACGATGAAGTCGGCTGTGAATTTTGCCTCACTGAATACTGAATCATATTGTTGCTTCTCTATCTCACTCATCTCCCGTCAGCCATCCATGTACATTCCCATTTATGTTTTTAGTGGGTAGATGAAATCTGTGATCCTCGGTATGAATTTCACATATTTAGAGAAATATCATGTATCAATTTTTCCTGTTTCTCTGATGGCTGACTGCCTTCTTACCCGTCTTGTATATCTTCAGATTAGGTTTACTGTATTCCGAATCTTTCCTCACTTGATCTCCTCTGCTGAGTGAGCTGCGGCATTTCTATATCTGTATTTCCTCTCCACCAGCCATAGAGGTATTATCTTGCTCCTTCCAGTTTGGACCTCTGCATTTATTGTGACTGGTACGTGTCTGACACGTGCTTCAGCAGCTCAGCACCTGACCCTCTCCTGTGGTGCTCTGCCATAGGGGAGTGACTCCAACTGTATCGTAAACAGATCAACGTGTAACTTCTCTTCATTTCTTGCTTTCTAAGCTTGAATAAGCAGGTTTCTTGCCCTCCATGGTAGTGTGTGTGTTATGCTGTAATGGCTTAGTATACATACCAGTCTGTGCCTCTATAAGGTTGTGGTCAGAGTACAGGGAATCCAAGATGGTGATGCTATAAGTTTACATGATCTGAGAAAATTCTATTCAGCATATTGCTTCTCTGGTGAGGTCCATCACCTGCTGACTGCCAAGAAAAATTGTTACATAGTCTTAACTTCCCTCTGGTGGAGCTGTTCATCTGAACTACTTCCGACTACAGAGGTGTTACCTAGCCATTTCAACCCTGTGTGTGTGTGTGTGTGTGTGTGTGTGTGTGTGTGTGTGTGTGTGTGTGTGTGCGGAGGACTGAAAGTTCATCAACATTAATTCAAAAACTGAGTTTCCAGGATAATCTGTCAAGGTTTCTACATACTTTGATCTGTAGGATCAGTTCAGCGACCCCCCATTCGAAGTTTACACATAACTGCAATAAGTATGTTAAAAGTTTTCAGTCTTGATGACGAACATTGTAACTAAGATAATAGAAGGGTTAAGTGGTTCAGGTGTAATAATGACCGTCGAACATCTGGGAATAAGCTCTTAACAATTACCTCTGTCAGTAGTGGAATGAAGTGTACAATAAAAGCGAATCTAACTGTAAAACAAAAAATGCTAGCAATGCTAGCAAGTGTAACATAAAAGTTTATTCAAATGTGAAATAAAAACGCCTTGAACACTCCGTTATCAACATAATGGTTGCCACCTTGCCATAAGGTCACTGATTCCTTCCACCGCTGCAGGTTGGTTCCTGGCTTATGGAACAAACCATTTACGAAAAGTCGCCTCAAAACTCCAGATTTAATTTCATCATAACAGTAAGATCGAATCACCTACAGATATATTACTATGAACATCTACTCTGTAAGTTGTTATTACTCATATATCATTAACTCATAGTTGTGAGTCGAGTTACTGAGTCATATGAAACAGTTCAAGGCAGTGTCCACGTGGGGGTCGAATCCCCCTCTAATTCTCGGCCATACTCATCAGGCAGGCTAGACCCTTTCAGACAGATTCCATATCCGGATATTCAGTCATCTGTTCTGTGGATGAGACATCCTTACAGCAACAGACACAGTGATGGCCAAACAAACTGTGTAATATATCGAAAACGTTTACAAGTCGCCTCCAATCAACTATTCCAATGTTACCAATTACCAATTATGAGTAAATCACATACACAATTTTACCACCATTTCATGAAAAACAATATGCAAAAATTTGCAGAAAGCTTACAAAAATATGCATATAATTCTATCTATTAAACACTCCAGCTGTTATTGAAAAAGATATTAATATATACGTTTAATTTTTTCCATTTATTAATTTTCCTTAAAAAATAAATGAGCAAAGTGGAAAACGTTATACTGTATTCATAACAACATAATCATAAATATTACACAATCTGATTTGGTATCCCGACACACACCTAGTGTGTAAAGACACACAGCTAACTAGTGGAAACAAATCGCCGTATTTTCACGTAAGTAATTAAAGCTTTCAATGTAATCCGTCTGTCAGTCACTGTTCTCAGAAAGCAATGCTTAAAACCTCCACCGGTGGAGCATGTGATGACAGTCGTATGGCATTAAGATGTCTGGCTTATGATGTGATCATCATCAGTTCCGGATTTTGTTTATGTGATCACTTTCTTAAGTCTCGGACTGATGTGAATCACACTTGGTAAGTTCCCTCGAACACCGATAACAAATGTCACACGTATACATGAACGTTGTAAGAGAGTAGACGTGACGTGTTCCTGTCCAAAGGACAGACTAACCGAACCATCAGACCTCATGGTCTCCGTCAGAGACGTACACACTGTACAAATACCTTTACACACAGAAACACAAACACATAGCACACGTATCACTGCCCAAGTTGAAACATTAAGAAAAAGAAGGAAAGTATTAACGTGATCTTAAAAAGGCTTAAGCTGTGGTCAGGTCACCGCTGATGAAATTCAAGCTGTGCAGACGTAATGTGATGGAGAGTCAGTCAAACCAGGGAAGGTTATGGCGACCATTCCGCGAGGAGGACATTACATAAACATCTGTGAAAAGGATTTTGAGGTTGAGAGAGTATACCCAACCCACCGTCACAACACAAAGTTAGGATAACATTCGACATGAAGTAATTATGTAGTGGTCAGCGCCAATACTGCTTTCAGGATCATGGTCAAAGAGATGATTAACAAGTACTCAAAATATTAATTAGATACAGATCTGAGTATGCTTCACCATGCTGGCCAGCCAGCTACAGAGAGACAGATACCTACAAGGGACGGTCCAATGGCGGAGAAGAATGACTGAAGCACAGGACATGATCTACAAGACAGTACAGAAACCGTGGAACTTCCCACATTGATAATAAAAAAAAGGAAGAAGAAAGACGTGACCACAACCTTCTAACTTCTTCATCTGCTTGACGAAGGTCGACAATGACCACTTTTGCAAAATACAAGTCACGGAAAAGTAAACAAAGATCAGGTTATAAAGAAACCAAGATTTATTTCTACGGTAATGTACACGCGCACGAACACAACAACATTACTGAGAAAACAGCACATTCACAGGATAAGATGTGAAGAAGAAAACTTATTACAAAAGAGAAAAGTGAAATAATAGTAATAATAATTACAACAACAACAACAACAACAATAATAATAATAATAATAATAATAATAATAATAATAATAATGATAAAAATAATAATAATAATAATAATAACAATAGCAATAATAAATCATTATAGTTGTTTGCTGTCTCTCTTCCTAGCGAGTTAATGCTGCTAGGAACAAATGAATAACACCTCCACTTGCCCACACACACTTAAGCTGTACTATAACGCTCCAGTTTATTCTATCCCATGCACGCCTCTCACCTTCCTGAATGAACAGGTCACGAGACCAGGAAACCTTTTTCATTCCGTCCTTCCACTTCCATCTCGAATCTGCAGAGGAAATTTTTTCATGCTGGCTGAGACGGCAAGGGGGATTGAACACCTTACCCACGGCCATCTAATACGAGATGGCCGTGTCTGGGGCATTCACTCACCCCCCTGCCTTCTCTGCTATCATGATAAATCTACTGCGGCTACAGGTCGAAAACATACACGGAAAATACACTATAGTAAACAGGGGACAGTAAAGGTCGGCATCAAACGAACGGTTTTTACATAAATGCAACTGGAAGCTGAATGTACGTCCAGTCCAGTGATTACTGATGATGTTCACAATGGCTGGGGCGGGGCTGGCCTGGCACGAGCTAGTACGGCCTTAGACCGGTTGTCCTGTCGAACTGTAACTCGTGGACGGGGGATCTCGGGTGTCAGGAAGTGACAGCGACGGGATGGTGTCGTAAATTCTTCCTGAACTATTGGATGAGTCCCAGGTGATGGCTGGAGTGAGTCAGGGGGACCAGGGTGTTCAGCGCCTCATAACAGGTGGTGTGAGAGGGAGCAGGTGATCGTGGTTGTCGTCTTCTTCCAGCAAGCTGTAGCGCTGTGTACAGGGAGGGAGGACGACCAGGCAGGGGAGGCGGAGACGAGTTTGGCAAAAATTGTGTAGATGTTCTGGAGTAGGAAAATCCCTCCCCGTAATGCCACACACACACACACACACACACACACACACACACACACACGCGCGCGCGCGCGACAGTTTGAGACACGCGGTCGTTCATGCAGATATGTTTCGTCAGGAAGATCACCGTAGCGTCAGGGAGGCTCCCACACAACATGCGTGACCCAACAGCCTGCATCACCCTTGACCAGCGAGTCTTGATGGATTCATCAATAACAGTTGATCGACCTTCCTGACGCCATGGGATGGTACTGTCAAATGATCCAGGTACATGAACCAACTTAATGACCAGAGAAGAATTATCCTCAGAAAAAACTCCCCTCCGGTATGTATGACTGATGCCAGTGTTACCAGTCAGCCGGCGCGTAGTGGACATGTGTTGATGCAAGTCCATGATGACCGGCGCATCCATGCACAACCACCATGACAATGCATGCATTCATGCATGTCTGTGATAGTGTTTTTATGGTTATCCCTGATAATCCATGTGTTACGCATGTCCGTCAGTATTAACATTCGTACGTGTCCGTGAAAAGAAATGTATTTCACCACACGTCCCTAACAGATGCGTTCATGCCTGTCCTGTGGAATGTATGCTTTCCTGTGTACGTGATCATCAGTAGGTTATGCAGGAGTTGTGTTCACACACCGGCCTCACTACTGATGATGATGATGAGGATGATGATGATGATGAGGATGATGAATGATTTTTCTTTCTCCAGTCCTCGTGGCTGACTCAGCGTGGTATCCCTCACACGGGTACTTCACGTGGGAATTGTAATGACAATTTGTCCCATCATAACTCTGTCGTCTTGGGACTTGCAACAGGACCAATTTGGATGAAGCTTTAAAAATTCCAAAAATTATGCGCTAGTTTTTTCATTAATATATGAAGGAGGACGTCCAGCCGGCCGTCTGAGGATGAGAGGGTTTGAGGAGCAACAAGAGCTCGCTTGAAAGAGGAGGGAAAAGACTGGAGGAAGCTGAAGTCAACAGAGCAGGAGGACAGGAACGAGTGGAGGATGCCGGCGGGTGACAGACAGTAAAGTCTACCTTGAGTCTGACGGTAAGATATTTCAGTGTATACGTAGAAGGTTCGGTGTTCGATATACGACATGAACTAAAATCACAATTTACCTTGCGTTTATGTTGTTGGTTTGAGACGGTGTCGTCAACCCCCGGAGCTCGATCTATCATGAGAGGAGGTGAGCTTGGCTACGTGTCCTCATCATCTGCTATGCGTCTCTCTCTCGCTGTCAGGTCAACAAGGACACATTCTTCCTAACGACTGATGACGACCATCTAAACATCGCCATCCTTCAGCTGGTGATTTTTGAAGTATAAAATTTTTACCACATTTTTTGGTGAAGATTCTGCATAATCGACTTACAGTCCGGCGGGAAACGGCGCTTAGAAAACATGGAGGTGTTGGTGTTAAGTCATGACGTGCAGAGGTCCGGCTCCCGTTACAATCCATCAAGAAAAACGGCGTAACGAAAACATAACTAGGGTTGTCTGCAGGTCACGCGGTACAGCAGGCACAAGTTTCAACGGACACAATATTAAAAGACGTCGCAAAGCTGATCAAAATTTCCCATACCACATGTGACCAGGAGTTTACCACCCTCCAGGACGGGTTCTACATAGGAAGGCTATACATAGGACGGGTTCTACATAGGACGGGTTGTACTCAGGACGGGTTTTACACAGGACGGGTTGGACACAGGAAGGGTTGGACACAGGAAGGGTTGGACACAGAGTACCCACTTGGCAGCAGGACCTGCGGTGCTGAGGTGAATATTTGTATATCCGAATATAACTAAGTGATGGTCTCGTCCGAGCAGTCATACAAGTACGTTTCTGTGGCGACCTGCTGACCAAGACGAGAAAAATACTTAATAACACTGCGGGGAAAATACTGACGTTCCTCGCAGTCACAAGGTCCATAAAGGAGAGGAGACGTGAGACACCTGTCAAGCTTTATAACGTAGATCTTTCAATGCCGAACAACCTCTCATGTAAAGCTGACCGACACAGGCTTAACATGACACTTGCAAAACCTTAATCATTTCTCATCCACCATCTGTTACAGGGAAATGGTAATACGAGTTCAGTTTATCCTCAAAGCAACCAATGTGACATCATAGTTCCCAGGAACACTTCTGGCGAACCCGTCCCTTCGTGACATTCCAAGAGGGATCTTGGGAAAGTATACCAATTTTGGCTTTCCAAATGGCTTCCTGTGACGAATGGTGTGTGCGCATGCGTGCGTGCACACACACACACACACACACACATCCCGACTTGAGTGTGGATGACAAGTTTGGTCAAGATCTGATAAGAACCAAGCACAGTTCTCAGTAGGGAAGGAGTATACGCACACTGTACACTGATCCTTTTCCATAAAGTCCCTACCTAACTCACCTCAAAGGAGAGCATTACTTCAACACCAACTTTAGTGGAAATCGGCCAAACATTGTGGGAGGAGACGATATACAGATACTACGAATTTCATGGGATTCATTACATCACAAATATACATGACTGCCGGAATGATCCTCGAAGATCATGTGAATTCTTAACAAAAAACCTAAGTCTTAGTCATACCGTTTCCCAAACATTTCCTACTGCACCTTAAATAAGGCGACGACTGGCCATACTGGTCAGACTGAATGTTGCTGTGTTCCGTCATTCTCTTCGTAATATCAAATTAGTAGTTTCGGTTTATTCAAAATATTATTTTATTGCACATTACATGAAACGTATCAACATAAGCCACACATGCACTGTTAATCATGGAAACAAAGAGACAATATCAAATTGTCTGTAATCAATAAGAAAACATGACATTCCAACCAGCCATTAAAGTCAGTAGCATCTCTCCACCACAGTCACACGTATGTTTCGGGAAGACGTATCAGAAAACTTTTAAACTTTCATACTATGTGCAACACAACACAAGCGAGCAGCTGCATCACGGCAGGCACCCTACCACTTACCTAAAGGGAGGTGGGAGGGGGAGATGGGGAGGTAGGTGGGTAGGTGGAAATAAGTAGTTCATATGAAACTATACTCCACTCCCTCACCTGTTACCAGTTGTCACAACCTACACCACGATAACACCTGAAGTAAAGGACAGTGCCAGACTAAATCTCTATCATCCCAAGTAACATCCGCTCCTTCCACAGGTACTAGGTGCGTCGGTGTATACACACTGCTTTTCAGGGGAAAGTTAGTTGGCGATGGGGAGAAAGTAGGGTCGTGCATGTCGGTGGTTTAGGACGCCCGGGGGAGTGGGGAGAGGAATGTGCACGTCAGGTGTGTGCAGCCCGTACCATGCTGGATCAGGCCAGGCATGTGCAGCGTGTTGGCATAAGATATTGTCACGACACAAGCTAGAGCAGCCACGCCACCCTTAACGCTCTGCCTCACAGCAAGAATACAGCTTCTAAGTTCAACTATTCCAGCCACACAAACATCACCTTATCTTTATGTGTGTGTGTGTGTGTGTGTGTGTGTGTGTAACTATCTATTTGTACTGTAAGGGAAGAGTTTTACACTCGTATGCCACACTCGTGGGCCCCATTCTTGAACATTCTCTACAATCATACATGAGTTTTGTACTTCTGTGCGACGTCCGTATTATTTATGGCTTCAGTCAGTACATTCCGTTCATCCACCAGTGTACTTCTTTATGTCCTTTCTAAGAAGTTTCTTCTCTAATTTCGTATTATGGCGTCTGGCTGTTTTATCCTTGCATCCTTTGATGAACTCTCCACTTTCCACATCATCAAGCTGTACTAAAAACTTGTTGGATGTCTTCCATGGTGGGAAAATTTAAAGCTAACCTGACTCTGTCACTCAGCTCTTCCCCCAGTCTGATGTTGTGTGCATGCCACCACCCACTCCCACACACCTGTCAGTATACTCAACAGACTTACATCTCTGTAATTCGAGCAGTCGCTTTTGTGTTCCTTGCCTGAAAATTGTGGCACTATACTAGCACTGGCACAGTCCTCATGCACCTCACTTAGAGCCATGCATACAGTGAGAAGCCTGACTACCCAGTCATTAACAATGTCAACCCCTATTATCAGAAACAACTGCGATCCCATCCATTCCTGCCACGCTTCATCTTATGTAAGGCTTTCACCCGTATACCCAACATTCGCTACGACCTTCTCGCTCCGCATACCTCCTTCTCCTAAGCACCCTACATCTGTCAACCGAGTATCTGACACAACAAATACAACACTCTTTCAAAATACTCATCATACACACACACACACACACACACACACACA